>VXBO01000482.1:209731-245737 GCA_013400135.1 Rhinoptilus africanus
TTTTTTTTTTTTGTTTTCTCTGGTGAAGAGGACACTTTGGGGAAGCCTGGATAGCAGTGTTCTATTATGCCGAAAAGTTGCTGCAAACAGATCCATTTTAGGCAGGACAAGAAGAACACCACTACTAAGAAGGAGGAGGTTTAATTTGGGCACTGAAAATTTGTGACTGAAAGGGCAGATAGATTTTGTGATGCATTGTATAGGAAGTATATGGAGATCAGTACAGAAAAATGTTGTCAGAGGTTTTAAGAGAAGCGTGGTGAAGGTTACTGAGCCTTCTCAGTAGAGCTGCTGTGTATCCACTTGTCACAGCCCTATTTTTTAATTTTATTTTTTCAAGGCTGTCTTTGCAATGAAAAAGAAAAATGCTTTTTATCCAGCCAAAGTTAATATATTCTTTTCAGTTTCTAGACCATAAAGAAACCCACTTTTTACAGCTCTGGGGACTGCAATGTTTCATAATAATCCCTGACTGTTTAGCATGGAACAGTTTAGTGATATTTATTGTTATTTGTTCATTGTTTTTTCCCAACTTCCCTGCTGAAGTACACTTGTACTGAAAGCGTCCCGTTACACAGGTGAACATGCAGCATCATTGCTGCATAGCGGCTTTGTGTCTGGCTTTTTTTTTTGTAACTTCCTTGGATAGAGCTTGGGTTTTTTATAGTTTGGATGGCTGTGCATTTCTGTCCTCACCTACTTAAAAGCTTTTATTCCTCTTTTTCCCCTCAAAGTCTCTGGGATAGCAATTTGGTAACTTTCAGACAAGTTGTCCTGAAAATTTCCTAGATTAAGCAGATAACTTTGTCAGCTCTGTATTTTGCTAATGGTATGAAACACAACTTTCAATCATTACCTTACTTAGATTTAATTATCCCATAAGATGGAGTGGATTTTATTCAGAGGAAACATAAAACGGTAATACTTTGAATATTGGAGAAGCTCTTCCGAGAGCTTCCCATCGTATTTAACTAAACGTTTTAGAGTTTAGGAAAGAACTAAAACCACGGATTTAAGAATCCGTCTATCTTAAAACATGTTTTGGCCATGAAGCCATGCAGGTAGCGGCCAGCATGTGGGGTGGGCAACCTGCCCCACAGGGCTGGTGGCTTCACGAGGGCACAGCGAGCGCCTGCCCCCAGCGATGGAGAGAAGGGAGGATGTGTGCGCACCGTGGGGCGGGAGTGCTGTTCTCGTCCCAGGGTGGTGTTTGCTGGACGTACAGTGGAATGGATGAAAGTCACACTTAGGTATTTAGGACTCTCTACTGGGTCTTTGTTCCAAACAGAACTCTGAAAGGAAAGTTACTTGTAGGGAGGGACACTTAGTAATTCTGAGCTAAAAATCTTGTGCTACTGGGATGAGTAGTTGGTCCTGGAGAACGTCGTACAGTCTTGTGTGGGTACATCAAGTGAGAGAAAGTAGGTATTTATGTGAAAAATAAACACATTTGTAGAAGTGATGAAATTTGATTAAAGAATTATTCCATAGAGTACTGCTGCTGTTTTCCTCACAAAAGTATCTGGGTAGTTTCAGGAGCCTTGTTACGGGTTTCCAGCCGTCTAATGGTGCTGTACAGAATTTTGTAGCTATCAGAAAGTTTCACTGTATTTTATAGAAAGAAAAATTTGCTGATTGTTGATTCACTGGTAATTTAGAGCCTTATAACAAGTACAGAGGAGTATTTCTTACAGGTTTTCATAATCAAAGGATTTAAAGCCTGTGTGATTTGGTTTTCTATGGTATGGCATAGAGGGGTATTTTATGTGGCTTTTCTTTTCTTTCTTTTTTTTTTTTTTTTTTTTTTTTTTTTTTTAANTCTTTTTTTTTTTTTTTTTTTTAAATAAGGCTTAAGTAGACTTAGTAATAGATCCTGCTGGTAAACCCCATAAATCTGCTGGAGTGTGTGAGAACCTTGCCTTGAGGTCCTGTTTCTATTCCTGCTTCACTTTTCCCAGAGGATAACTGTATGGTTACAGACTGTACAGACTCTCTTTAACCCCGGAATAGCCAGGATCTCTGTCTTGTGGAGAACTGAGTGATGGTTCTGGGCCACAGCTCTTCCTAGGCTACTGCTCTGCCACTGGCATGTTGTGAGACCTTGAGCTTTTTCCGATTGCCTGAGTTGTGCTGTGGGTTGGTTTTTTTTCCTTTCCTTATTCTGTTTCAGTCTGTATTACTCGGATTATGCTGCTTTGCTGGCTTTACTGATTTATTATGTTCCTGTTAATTTCTAACAGTAGGTGGCATGCCTATGGAAGCAACAGAAGCTTAAATGATCCATACTTTTTATTTCTTTTCCTTCTACTTCACCCTAATTGTTAGCAAGTGTGTTAGAAGATTACTCTCTCAGAGTAAAATTTATTTGTAGAGGTAAAATTCAAAAATGAATTGCGCTAATGAGAAAAGTTAGTTCCTTCAGTATTTTTGGCATGGCTCTTTGTATTTGGAGGTACTGTCAAGGATGGGGGTTTATTGGTACAAATTTGCCTTGTGAGATTACACTGGAGTATAATACCGGACTCAAAGTGTTTCCCCTCCTGATGGAAGCACAGTCGAAGTTGTCCGCCAGTTATCTAGACGGTTGAGCACTGTTTAGAGCTCACCACTGCAAAAATGGTTGCAACATTCTCCTGCAGTTAGTGTTGTGTATTCACCTAGGGCTGGCAACCAGTGCAAACTGTTGCAGGTAAAGATGTGATGTGCACATAAAATCCCGGGATCATAGTGCATCCCGAGTACAGCCCAATCCTCCTTTACCTTTTTGGTAATTTTGATGTGTTTGTACTTTCAGAATGTTCTAAATGATTCCTAGAGCTTCTACACAGTAGCGTTAACTGCAGGATCAGAGCATCGTTGTGCAGTAACTCTTACTTTTTATAATTACACTTTAGACGGATGGCAAAATAAAATGACATTTTAATATGTTGTTTTTCTAAGTTTGGCATTAGGGCATTGATGACCTTGCGCAATGATTCTTCACTACTTTATCTCATGTTCCATGTTGGGTTTAGGAAAGCACATTCTTTAAGTCTATTTGGAAAATTATCTTTCAGAGGATTTTCCCCCCACCCCCCTCCAAAAAAATTTGGAGGTAAATGAGGAAGGGGTGTATGAGGTTTGAGTGTGATCTCTAAAATGTCTGCAGTAAGTTGCATTCAGATTTGATACACAAATAACAAAGGGGTTTTTTTGAGTGAATGCAAAGACAGATATTTGAAAACATCCATGCTACTATATTACCCTGGTGTGGTTATAAAACAATTTCATAAAGATGATTTAAAAATGAAACAATGTTCCTGCTTCTTGAGCCTCTCAAGAGGTTGATAGTCACAGAATAAACATGGAGATACAATACACAGTGGACTATTTCCACTGTGTATTGAGCACTTGATAGGTTTACATCTGTTTATATAGAATTATTTGGTCTTTGTTTAATGACAGGCTTTTTACAGATGTTCTGTCTAGATAGTAGTCATGTTTTTTTCTTCAGCTGTAAACAGGTTTGAACGTAAGAACTTGTCAGGATCTAGACTTTTTTTCTCCTGTTATTTCAGGTTGGTTTTCTACAACTCAGTGATGCTTTTTAGAGAAGAAGCTTTGGTTGCACTCTTATCTACAAGTTATGTATTGTAGAGTCATAGTCACACGAATAATCTGTTTGAATTACCCATAAAACATTTTAAAAATCAAGGAGAGAGAAATATTATTTGCTATTGATGTTAGTAAGACAGCTTATAGAACGATACTTTGTGAGCGCTGGACCTGTAACAGTTTTATGTAAAAACTTCAAGAACAAATCTCTTGTGTGCTTCACGAGATGTTTTTCCCTTTAACTGAAGCATCGTTCCTGTTATGCAAAACATAGGTTTCAGAATAGGATGTCTCTCTTGGCTAATTCTGTCTTTAGCTAAACCAAAGTGATGAGTTACAGTATCCAACATTTATGGAGCAGCTGTAGGATTTCATCCCTCTTTCAAAAATTCTCATCCTGTACAATAAAGACTAAAAGCTTTCTTCTTCATGGTACCTGTTCTTTCAGCTGCCCTTTCTGCTAATTAGGCTTCTCTTCAGCTTTGGTAGATCTCTCTAAAAGTCACCAATAGAGCAAACAAGTGAAGAGGATTACTCTTTGGAGGGATTTTTTTTTTTCTCTCTTTTCATGAAAGAACCTCTCTCGAGGTTCTTCCTTCCTTAGTCTAAAGGGAAAAAACCCCCACATTAGCTTTTTCCTTCAAGTTGAAAAAATGGTCTATAATAGAAACTCGAACTGGTTTATAATAGAAACTTGAACTTGTACTGGAAGAGCTGTGATGTCTAGGCAAGCAATAAGGAAGTAAGTTGTTTCAGTTAATGGGAGGCAATGCTTAAAAATCACTGGAGGCTCACTACAAACTCATCAATAGGTAAATATGCCCATATGAGAAGACTGTGAACATAAGAATGTATCTGTATGACCTCATCCCCATTAATACTTTTGAAGAAATTATTTTTAACTTACTCTGTCATGTGTGTTACCTTAATGATGGAACAGATTTAATATTTGGCAATACTGTTTAATCTTACTACTACTTTTGAAAAAACCATGAAGTGCAATGCACAAAATATTAAATACCAAGATTCTTTTTATTTTCTTTTTTTGTCTTTGCATTTCATTAGGTGTAGTCTGGAAAAAAATAAAGCATAAAAGCAAATGGATTTGCAAATACCTGTATTGACTTGTCTAAGCTGACTGCCAAGAATTGCAATTAAGTGACTTTTACAAATGCTTGTTCTCTGTTGAATGATTGGAAGGGGAAAAATCTTATCTAAATTACGTGAAACCCTGAAGGAGGAAGTATAATGAAAAGGTGTTTAATTATTTTCAGTGAGACAGCAAAGCAGATTGATTTGCTTTTCAATAATAATTGTTTATTTTCTTGCCTTAGTGTTTCCTTTGTTAGCCACTGAAAATGCCATTTATGATGCAGAAAAAATTAGGCTGCCCAGAGAGGTTGTGCAGTCTCCTTCACTGGAGACATTCAAAACCCGCCTGGACGCGTTCCTGGGTGATGTGCTCTAGGTGACCCTGCTCTGGCAGGGGGGTTGGACTAGATGATCTTTCGAGGTCCCTTCCAACCCTATGATTCTATGATTCTATGAAAATGTCTCTTAATGAAGTAATGTAGTATTTTTCAGCTCTTTCTCAAAATATATAGCAAAATCATCCTTGTGCCTGCCAGTTTACATTAGAAACACCTTGTGCGTAACACCAGAGCCATTAGCACTGATGCATTTTTGTAAAAAGGCAGCCAGTGGACAGACAGAGCCTGTTTTAGATACAGAGAGTGCACAATCAATCTGCAGTGAGTAATGAAGCGAAGGATTTGGAGAATGTGGAGAAGAGGAACAAGTTCAAACTGTGGTCTGTTTTCTTCCCAGTTTACACACAAAGTGCAGTCAAGTTTTTTTCACTTCTCAGATAAGATACCTGCCATTGGACTTTGAATATGTTTTGAACTGATTTTCCCTCAGTTCCCTTTTTTCAGTCCCTTTGTACTTCATGTAAAACCATGATATTGTCATAGAGAGAGAGCAGGAAAGAAAGAATTATGTGAAGTGTTATGTTTTTTTTGTTTCTTTTCCTGTGTGTGTGCGTGGTAGTTGGGCATCTGCATGGCCCATCGGCCACCAGCTTTTTGAGTTCTCCTGCCAGGAGCGTCCAGTTGCTGTATGAATTAGAATAGGTCTGGCTGAGAAAACAGGCTTGATCACCCATTTCGGAGTATGTAGGGTCCCTGTATTCTCACGGGATGTGGGAATGCAACTTGAACTGCATTTATGCAGAGAAGCTAACTGAATTTATTTCCACTTTCTGGATAAAGCGCTGTAGTTCTGCAGTAGCTGAATAAACATGGATTGTGTTTATTTACACTGTCTCTTTGAGCTGCTTTGTTTTGGCATTCCCCTCTCTTAGCCCCAGCCTCCATTTATTCTCAGGTCATTTCAGGACAAACAGAACTATTTTTGTTGGAGAAAGTTTTATGTTCCAGAGCTGTACAGTTATGATGATAGTTGTTAGAGATTGTTGATAAATTCTCATATTTCTGTTGCCTGCAGTGGACCACTGCTTTGGTATAAAATTCTGCCTCTGACCTATCCGAGTCAGGAATGTGTGATGTCTCTACGCTTTTTTTTAAATCTGTGTTGTGTTGGTATTCTGATAGACACAATCCCCAAACATGTTCATCATTAATTCTCAAGCCATAGTACAGCAGTTGGAGGACATACTGCTCTGGGAGCTATCCTACTACCTGCACCATCTTTGAGTTTCAGCTAAAAGAACTTCAAAGTGGGGGGTGTGGTGTGTTGCTGCCTTTTGTTTTGGAGGAGCATCATAGAGACACATTACCGCTCATACAGCTGTATTTTGAATTACAGTGGATGTGGATTCAACACAAGCTTGTCTCTCTTGGAACCAAACCCACCACAAATCAGATGTTTGGCAGTAATTTGCTGTGTTATGGGACAGCACGTTGCGTGGTGCTGGAGGGAACTCCAGCTGATTAGTTCCTCTTTTTTGCTGAGTTTGTGCTAGGGAGGAGGCTACTGAATTGTGCAAGGAAAGTTTGATATTGGAGGGTATGAGTGGCTGCTTTTTTTATCTCTTGGGTATACTCTCAGGGAAATCCTGCCTTGATTATGAGGCAGGGATTGCAATCTCTAAGTTTGGAAACATGCCTGTGAAGAATTACTTTTTTTCTAGTTTCCTCTTTCCTTGCATCACTATCACGACTGTGTGATTTGCAGACACCTATGAAAACAGAAAGGAAGAAACTGGGCTTCCTCACTGACCAGCCCACACATTCCTCAAGTCATTGAAAAGACAAGGAAGAAGAGAGGTTTAGTGTCTGTTCATCAAGTGGGTAGTTTGTACTCTCTGCATCTTTTCTGTTTTTCCACTGTCTAAGGAAAGAAAGAAATTTTAGTATTGGTCTCAGAAATACTGTTTAAAACTCTGGGAGTTGAGGATAGTGTCTTTTTTGATACAACATTGCTGTAGTATGTGGTTATTTTGTCTAGTGTGACTCGATTCTTTTTTAATCATTGTCATTCAATATATATAACGTGCTTTCTTGTTCCTTGATACGCAATTTTGCATTCAGCTTTATAGTTATGCATTTTGTTTGCATGTTAGACAATCTGCTTTTTATCTTTAGTATCTTTTATATAATTTATTGTTCATTGATTTACTATGTGGCTGTTCATTGGTCCTAAAAATTATTCCTTTTTGACCCTCCTTTATGAAAATATCATCAAATGAGGCTACTTGTAACTGCAGCCTTTCTGTTTTGTCATGCCACACCATAAATGTAATAATGCAACTTAATTTCAAGAATGCATGATGACTGGATCTGACAGTTTTTGGATAGAAGGGTAGTAGAGATACCTGGTTTTTCAGTAGCATGTGAAATTCTAATTAGGAAATGGCAGTATATCGGTAATGAAAGATGAAAAACTTAGGGACTATGCTACTAACAGTTGCAGAAATATTGAAAGGGAGAAGGTAATCAGAATGCTGTCCTTTTGAATTTCTTATATAGTACCCTTTTAGGGTTTCATATGAGTAGAGTTTCTCCTTTTACAGCTTTAATTTTCATTATGTGAATATTATTGTGTTTGCAATGTGCTGTTATTATGTGATAGTCAATCTGAAAAAGTGACAGATGTTGCATGTTTTAACTTAAATCCAATATAGCATTTCCCGCTGTGAACCAAAGATCAATACTTGTATACTGAACCTCTCAAAATGATGCATTACACGTCTCAGTGACTATCTTAAAACAGTAACCGAAAAAGGGTACTAAAACCAGTCACAAATGTTCTGAAATTCATGTTGAAAGTAATACCAATCAACATAAATATTTCTAGCAAAGTATATAAATTTTTTTGATTTGTGTTTAAAAAAATACGTGAATTTGACAAAGAACACTTGTGTGTCCGTACATGGAACAGGAATAGTGGTGGTGAATCTGCAAGTCTTTAATGGAAAGAGAAAACAAAATTGGCTTTAGAAAAACAAATTTAGCGTTGCAGGACATCAAAGCCAAGGGTATGGCTTTACCAGTGCACTTAGCCAATCTAGCGGGTAACTGCTGCCAGATACGAAGGAAGGACCTGCTTCTCAGATCCCATGTTTCATGGTATGCTTCCAGCCTATCTACCCATTCTTTGTGCTTGTCTGATTCTGCTGTGAACTGATACAAGGAACTTAAGATGGCAGAAGGTTAACAGTAGGAAAGAGAAGAAAACTATTGATTATTTTTCTGCCAGTTTAGGTGTACAGTTTCAAAGAATACTGTTCTCTTTGTTGTCTTGCAGAATTTTTTCTTATTTAATGTTGTGCCAATTGAAAATATAACAGTGTGAGTGAACATCACCAGTTATTTTTATGTTTTGAAATACATAGAAAAATGTCTTACTCCTTATGTGCTTTCTTTTTTACAAAATAGATGCATTTAAAAAATGTAAACTTTTAACTTGGTACTAAATATTATCAAATATTTTTGAATTTAAAGGTAGGAAATAGTTATCTTGTTATTAAGATGTAACATAAGTTATGAAGAACTCTTTTAATTCTTAATATAACACAGCTGAAATCTTCCCAAAGCATTTGTTTGTTTGTTTTTTGTTGTGGCAAAAAATGTGTCTATTGAGAAACTTTGTCACATATTTTTCCTTTCATGAGAAACCCTGAAGCTTCTTCAACATGTTGGTTTTGATCTTGGTAGAGAGTTACTACGTTTGTGTTGGTTTTGTTCTAAAACGGTGTGCATGTAGGGGATATTAAATACACATTAGACTTGTCTGTGTGTAACTGAGGTGTTCTCTAAACTTTAGTCTTTTGAGCAGCCTTTGTCAAGTTTGTGAAATAACCTTTGTGGGTTAGGATCAAGACTCAAATTTTCCTCTGTTCTGCAGATGAATGCTGCTTTCAGGGAGTTTTTTACATAATTTGTCATACGTGGTCATTGATATGGTTGCAGAAGTACAAAGCTTTTCAGTACATATCAGTTTATAGCAGATATGTTTGTTGAGAGAGGCTGTCTTACTCATTGACTTACGAAGACTAGGAAAATATCCTTTAAAAAGTCTGTTACTGAACTTTTGAGGTGATTATATACCCTCAATAAACGTTGATTGCCTGATGTTGCAGAGCTGCTCATGTGTGTTCTTTACAAGTTATTGTTAAAGTTGTTAATACAACTGCTTTTGCAGTTTCAGGAGCGCTAGAGTAAAACAACAAAACGGACCACTAAGAATTAAGTATACTATTGGAGGTTTTCAAGCCCTGGGTGGACAAAGCCCCAACCTGCTTGGTCTGATTTCAGTTTTGACCTTCTTTTGAGTGGGTAGTTGGACAAGATGACCTCTTGCAATCCTTTTCATCTTGGATTAGTCTATAATACTGTGACATTAACACATAAGAATTGAATCAATTTCAGAATACGTCAATTTCTAATGCAGCTCAGGATACTTATATTTAAGAAAGGCAGATTTTGTAAGAACAAATGACTTTCTGTAGAAATTTTCCTTGATCTATCCAGAATACTAAGTATAATTTTGCTTTAGAATGTGACATACAACATTCACGTATGTGGATCCATATGTATGCAATGTATAAACCCCCTGACTTTGGCAAATACATCCTATACATAGGAACAATCGGTAATCTAACTGAAAATACTATAACCTTTGCGGCAATATACGTACTTCGTAAGGTTTTCTTGAAGCCTGTTATTTCTGTCATTTTATGTTTGCACTCATATTTTTGACTGAATGTTTGCAATAAAAACATTCAGCTTTCTTAAGTTACTGTCAATTTGAACGTAATAGAGCTGCCAGGTTTTGCGCAGGTCCATGTGACAATTTTGTATAAATTGCTTGATGAGTTTGCATAGTTGCCAGTAACTTTCATATCATCATTTCCACTGAATTAAAGAAAAAAATACAGTTAATTTTCTGTTGATGGATATGTATTGGCTTGGCAAGTTTAGAAAATCAGAAGTCTCTTTATCTATAGACAGCAGCTGGACAAGCTTCCTACAGGCTCTTTGTTCACAGCATGGCTCAGCATCAGGGAGGAGAGGCAAAGGAGTACTTCTACAGTTAACATAGATTGTTGATTCTCTACTGAGTCTCCCAATTAGTGCAGAATCAGTGCTGAATTTATAATAATATCGTTCTCACAACAATACCCCATAAATATCCTTCAGTTTGGGGTTATAGGCAAAATGAGTAAAGCTGAGTTGTAGCTGGTGGCTTTGTAGTTTGGAAAATCGTGTATCTAATTGAGTGAAGTCTTGAAATACGCAGTTTCCCAAATAAATAATTGACAGGCTTTACCAAGTTCTCAGGTCAGCTTCTACTGTTAGGCAGTAGGGCTTTTGAGACTTTCTTCCTGTAAATGTACATTGCATGGTTATTAAGTTTATTTATCTAGGAGTCAACAGTTTTCAGCCCGGGTCTTTAGAAGCTGCAGTACAGAACTGCAGCGGTGTGTTGTAGAGGTTGGTTTACTTTGCCGCTGTAAGCCACCCATTTGAAGGATCACACAGCTAATCATGTGCAAGCAGATTACAGAGGTATTTCTGAGATAGCAGTGGAAAGTGAACATCAGAATTTATGGATTCTTTTATAACTCTTTGAAAGGGAAGCTAGTCTGCTATTTAAATCAGTAGTTACAAACAAAATAACCGAGCTGTTTGCCAGTGGGGCTTTTTTTTCCTGTCGTCGTCCCCCCCCGGGCTCAGTGAGTCTAAGGAGACATTTAGCTCCTGATAGAAGCTGTTGTTCCAATTCAGTGAGGTGTAAGATTCATATGAAATATGGCTATAGCTTGTGGAAATATTAATAATGATCTGTGAGAAAGATGAAGTACAACTTGTAGCCTCCTGGTGCTTGATCATGTTAGAACTTTATTGAGTGCAAAGAATATTTTTAGAGTGGGGGTTTTTTTTTTCAGTTAAACAGTAATGATAAAATAGTCTCTTTCATTTGAAATTTTTAGTCAGTTCCAATTACTTGCATGTCATGGATAGAATAAGCAGGAACTTTGAAGCAAAATAATTTGGTGGGCAAGATTATTATATTTACTTTTTCATTGTTACTTTGGTCAGACTTGTGAATACATTGTCTATTGAAAACAATTCAGTATAGTTAAGCTAGCAGCTCAGTTTTTGGCAGGTGTTGCTGAGTATTATTACGAAATAGTCTTCTCTGTGGTATTCTCTGTGGCTTCTCTGCTATGGTATCTTATGGTATCACCGCATGAGGAAAATCTTTTCAGGGAGATATACAGATCTTTATCTTTCATTTACTTTTCTAAAATCTAGATCGAGAGTACTAAATATGAATAGTTTGGGGGATTGTATTCCACTCTTAATTCATACTGACCTTTTTATACTGTTCTAACTTGCTCCTTTTTCTCTATACAGAAATTTATCATCAATGTTTGTAGGTAGACAGACCAATGTGTTGGCATGCTTCCTGAGATTTTCCCAGATAGGGGAGTTACGTATATAATATGCTGACAGACATGCTTACCTTGTTAATTCACTATTTTATTTTCTTTTGTTAAAAACTAAATTACTGTTTGTCTACATCACTGTGAATTGCGTTTCAAATTCTGTCATTGAATTTCATCTATCCATCTAGGTAACTTCATAAAGATAACATTCTGTATTATTTCTTGTAGGTAAGGACATCTTGATTCTAAACACCTACAAACTTGCATCAGTATTAAAAAAATTGCACTAGTACTTTATGTTTTGGAAAAGAATAGCATTAATAAATGCATTTAGAAATGCAGTTCTGCTTTCATTTGCAATAATTCTGAATTCTGGATAGATGTTCTGTTTCTCTTTAATATACCATACAGGTCGTATTTTAGAGAGCCCATTAAATTTCCACCACAATAAATCAAATAATGTCTTCCTTTGCTAACTCTAGATTTAATGTTCATAAATCTCTAATTACTTACAAGATGAGAAGAGGGACATATATCTAGGGGCTGTAATTAGGTAAATGTGGAAGATCAGAACAACTTTTTTGAAGATTACTATACTATATATAACTATCATAAGGTATAAGCCTATCAGTCATTCTCATGATAGAGAAAATTAGGCTGTCAGGGGATTTTCCTGTACCTTTCTGAATTTAAGGTAAAAAAAGGGTATTTAATGAGCAGTATTACAAAAAAATGAAATCTTTTTGAGATTGTGTTCATATTGTGCTGGCGTAATCTCATTGCTCCTGTTTGGTTACACCAGCAATAACTTTGAACCATGAAATTAAAATCAGGTATGTCTTTCCAAGTGCAATTTAAGTCATTAAAGTGTAACTGTAAGTCTTTCACATTTCCACTTATGTCTGCCTAGAGGAACCACTCAGTAGTTAATATCAGCCTTAATAAGCTACCTTACTTATTGTCACTCATACAAGCCTCTGTGTACAGATTTATATTCTGTGAAGCAATTTAAAAGGTAGAGATCGTGAGCTGCTTTGTTACTTATTATATATGGGTTTTTGATGGTAATAACTTACAAGTTCCATCTGTGAAAATTTGACTGTAACAAATGCTGCTCAAATTGGGATGAGGAGGAGAGGAGAAGTTGTCTCTGCACAGACACCTTTCTATTCTAAATACCAATGAGGACAAGATATATGCCTGTTCATGGTGCAGCTGATAGTCTAGGCCAGATTCCTCCCATAGGCTATTTTCATTTTATCTAGCTAACTTTTTTCCTTGATGAGAAGAGAAATTGGATCTGAGACAGGTAAGCCTGAATGTCATCACACTTGGTCATAGCTTTACAACAGTTCCCAAGAAAGGAAGAGGGAATCAAGACAGAAGTGTACTCAAGGAATTGGTGTATGCTGTTGGGGAGTAGACAGTGGTTATCACTTTCCATTAATGTGCAAGCGTCCATGCATGGCAGCAGCTGTTTTTTGTGGACTCTGTGTGGATATATATGATGTTTGGGGTAAGTGTCCCTAATAAAGAATGGAAAAGATTAAGGAAACGTGTATGTTTTTGAGAGAATGTTTTTGTAACATTCAAACAATAATACAGAAGTTACAGTAACAAAGGGAGAAAGTAGCACTTGAACAATATAAATGTACAGGTTTTCTTAAGATAAAATGAAAATGTTACTGTATAAATTTGGGAAGAAGGTAAAGAAGAGAAATAGCTATGCTCTTTCTAACAGATTAACAAGAAAGCTCGAGCTATTTTTTCATACATTCTGTAAAGTGACTTTCTCAGGAAGAGAACTGGGAGAAATACTACAAAATAACTAAGAATGGAAATCTAATAATGAATGATTACTACATAATGGGGAAGGGCAGTTGGCCCAAAGAAAGACAAGCTGAACATACCTTGTTTCTATGTTTCCCCCAGTCATGGTAGAACATTGCAAGTACTGACAAAGATTTAATGTTTTAAACTGTTCTTACAGAGGTAATGGAACTGAACAAGAGGAAGGCTATAAACCTTAACTCCTGTGGCTTCCGAAGGACAATAAATACAGTTTTAGTAAGTCTTAATGGAAGCCTGACTTTTAAGGCACTTTTAGTTTTTTTTAAAGGGCTGTGAGTTCAACAATTCTTGTTGAGCGTTTGCACACGTGTGCTTAGCGTGCTAGGACTAACTGCACTTACAGTGAAGAGCGTTGAGTAATTGAAGCAGGATGTAAGAGGTACATGTTGCACTCTCTCCCTTGTGTACTTCAGCCTTGTTTTGATCCAAACTACTCTGGGTTCCAGGGAAGTGCAGAAGGATGACCCCAGGGGAATCTGCCTGTTCAGAACAATGTTTACTTCGTTATGACACCTTCATTCCTGAACCATGTGCATCAACATGTTCTTGTCTGTAGGAAAAGTCAAACAGAAGGCCTCTTACCTATTTTCTCTCAATTCCATGCTGTCCAACTACCCAACCCTATATGCAAAATTAGCTGGAAAGCGTACTAAAATATTGGTTTACTGGTAGAGACTGTAGTCTGGGGTCATTTGTGCTATGCGTTTTGCTTTCCTTCAGAAGGAAAATGGGGTGATAGGCTCTGCTATAGGATGAAAGTACATTCTTTGATGGTCCCCAGATCATGCAAGCTCCTCTGCGAGGGGACCTTGGCTCTTACAGTGTTGTTTGAATGACTTCGATGAACGTAGTGTTTAGCAGAACACTGTATTTTTTTTTTATTCTCCTGGTATGCAAACCGTCTGAAGTTTTACTGGTTTTGTTCAACTGTGCTTTTGCATACTTCCACACCTTTCAAAATTTCAATGAAATATGCAAATAGTAATGCCTGTAAAGCTATCTGAAACAAGAGACACAGCAGATAAATATTATACCTCCTGTGGTATCACGGTGCATTATAGCACTGAGCAAAAATGTGTAGATGTAGATCAATACTTGAGTAATACTGTTTTAAAGGTTATATTTGAGTTGGCGTCTAGAATTTGTTTCAGCTTGTGTCATTTGTTATTTGAGGATGAGGCAGGAGGGAAGTTATTTTATTTCATTACAGATAGGACAGATGTTTGCTCCGTACTGATTAAGTCTCATTTTCAGTCAGTTGTGATGATAATGGTAGCAGCATATAGTCAAGCTGAATAGACAGCTAAGAGGAAAGTAATGAAGATTTCTGTTTATGTGTTTCTGAGGTTGTTACTTTAGATGGTAGCTGTCTCATGTGAGATGGTAGAAGCAAATTATTTTCTGAAGCTTCACTGAGCAGAATTTTTTTATGTATTTGGTATTTTCAGTGGTGAAGACACATCTTTAAGCTGTTTGAATGTTGGATATTCAAATGTGATTATTTGCAGCTTTATCCTGTAGCATAGCAGTGCATCATGTAAAACTTTCCAGTAAATATTTATTGGACATGTATGCAAGTTTCTATTTGAAGTTTACTCATTTCAAAAGTAAACCTCAGGACAGCAGTTGGGGAATCAGGCTGCACAACTGCTATTAACACTCCTGAGAATTTGTGGTTTATTTCTTAAGGTTCAGGTTAACAATTTTACTTCTAAGAAGCGAAATTTCCTTGAGGTGTGCTGTATAATATAGCTAATATCGGAATGTGAAAAAGAACTTAGTCCAGTTAAGATAAAACATTTGAATCTATGTTAGTTTACTGGAGGCTTGTTAAAATAATATGATACTCCTGTTTTGTTTATGTTGACAACTGACTGGAGTGAATCCTTTAAACAGGTCTATAGTAAGTAATTATATATAATATCATAATTGCCTAAGGTGATTCTGAACTTTTCTTAAAAACAAAACTGAAGTACAACACAGATCTATCTGTGAAGCACTATTCTTGCTTTTGCTTGTGATTTGTATCAGCTCCAAGTTACTTTGGACACTGACTCTCACTAGGTTTGCTGGCTTATAGTAAATCATTCAATTTATAGGAGAAGAACAGAAGAGAAATAAGTTGATTCTTATCTTGGTATAAGTGGATTTGGCCCTTTTTCTGTGGAAACTATAGCTCTGGATCAGTTCCTGGTAATATACAGAGTTGTAACTTCAGTCTCCTGCTCAGGCAGATGACCATTTGTCCACAACAACCATTTTAGTGTATTTATCTGATAAATAGAAAGAAAAGAGAATTTACCTAAAAAATGCACAGAAGCAGTGAGAATGCACAGTATATTTTCCTTCTTGTCAGCTGTTTGAGAACTGGGAGTATATTTGTATAATTATGACCACTTTTAATCTGTTTTTAAGCTCTTTGATGGTTTTACCATTCTGACATGCTGTTCCTAACCAGATCTCTCAGTGAGTGCTGAAACAAACTTGTTTGTGAAGGTTGGTGGATTATTTTTCCTAGGAAGTCATTATTTTAGTTCTGATTTTGCTGCTTGTATGATATACTGGGCAGTCATTTTTAAGACATCGAACCTGGGAAAATCTAAATTCTCCCAATCGTGTTTGAAGATGCTTTGCCTTTCAGTAGACACTTGTGTAAAAGCCATGAAAGCTTCACTGCTACTTTTGGTCATTTTAAGTAGATTTTCAGGAATGAGGAGAAGTAATGTTCCACTGTCCACAAAATGCTACTTCCTACTTTTTTGTCTGTGTCAATCTTTTTAGGATGATGTAGTCCCATATAAATACAGTATGTGGTGTGCAACAGGGATTTATTTGGCAATGGTAGAGATTTTTCTGTTGAGTAATTGGACGCTAAAGGAACATTAAAATCTCAGAATAGTTTATCCTTGTCTAGCTGAGCCAAAATGTAACTACGGAATTTTCTATGGAGTAGCTAAGCTTTCTTCACAATGGATTTCTAAAATCAATCTAAAACGTGTTGCGTTGTTCTGTGTCCTTTCTTGAGCTATGAAAATAACTCATCAATTATAAAACAAAGTAATGAAGTGATGGCGGTTTGTTCCTGATAGTGGCTTTGTGCAGTTCTTTTTACCAGGTTGTCTGATGTTGTACCAGTAAGTCCACAGTATGTGCTTTAAAAAAACCCCTAGTATCATTTTAGAAACACAGTAACTACTAGAGATTTTAGTAATCTTGGCTCTGCACAAGCTTTTCACTTACAAGGGATTTTTTGAAACATAAATAATTGCTCTTCACATTTATTTCAGGATTAAATTTGGTTTAAATTATCAAAGCTGAGGTCCTACTTAAAGCCAGTGTCTGATGGTGAGCTGTAAAGGTGTTTTGGCTTATGGATATATATAATGACTTACTGAAAGGTAGCTTGCTATTTAAATTATTTTATACTGAATAGAGATGGCTTTAATCTTTACAGCAGAATAGAGAAACTTGAAATTCACTGCCCTGGTCATGAAGAATATACTTATTCTTGGGACAGTGAAATTTAATCTTATGGCAGCAGCACGCTGTGATTTGTGAGAGATGGAGTAATAGAGAGAAGAAAGTGGAGCAAAGGAGAGAAGAGAGAGTGGAGCTGTCATCAGGAATGTTTGGGAGCAGACACAGTGGGAATCTATTCTGTCTTGACTCCCTTACTTCACCTCTTCAGAGCTCTTGACCTCTGCATAAAGTATCTTGTATAGAACTTTTCTGGTTGCTCTCAGTTCTCCTCTTGCCTGTTGAGTGCTTCTTCCTCCAAGAAGCAAATCTTTGTGAACCGATCAAGAGTCATTCCAGCTGAACCTCAAACTGTGGGAGAGGCAAGCTCTATTGCTATATAGAGGATTCAGGGAGGAGATTGTTTTCCAAGGCTGTTGAGTACTTGTGGCAAATGCTTATTTTGCTTGCATCTTAAGCTGACTCTGCAGTGAGTTCTCCTTTTGACCCTAGAGCTTTTTAAGAGTTTGGGCTAGTAGATTGACTGCCAGCAGTGTATTTAATTTTTCCATGTGTATTTCCGTAAAATGGCTTTCATGAAGGAAATTAATTTGATTAATTATTCCATATTACTTGAGTTAAGACCCTGTAGTTTGTAATAATGGAAACTCTTGCATAGATCACCCTTTCTGGATGTTTTTCTGTGGTATTTGCTATGTTACGTTTTTCCTGCTCTACTCTCCAAACACTAGTTCTTTCAGTTATCGTCTGTATCACTGCAACATTTGGACAGAGATACTATGATTAAATAACTTAGTTCTGCTCTTTACACACTGCTCTCAGTTTCAGGAAGGAAGCTGTTCATTATGGGCTTCCAGCATAGGAATTTACATCAGTGTCACTGCTTGACTGCTGTAAGAAGCTTCATTAGGTGCTTTTAATTATCCTATTGATGAATTACATACAGTTCAGGAAGATGGTAGTACCTATCTAAAATTTTGATGAGGATCCAGGCTGATTTGTCTTTCTGGGTTTTAATTCTATGGTTGGACTTGTTTGTATGAGTGACTGTTTAAATACAGAACAAAATGCTGTTTAGTTACAATGGCTTAACTCTCCATTTAATGTCACAGGTAGAGGAGGATGATGATGATACTGAATCACGAGAGGAAGAACAGAAGGAAGAACTGAAAAGCTATTCAAGAAGAAAGATTTTTTCCAACTGGAGCCGCTATGAGGATACAGAAAAAGAGGGACAGAGTGAACGTGGGGAATCACAGAGAGGAACAGACTTCAATGTTTTGCTTGGCTCAGCAGGTAAGCATTTTCTACTCTATAGATAGTTTTTCAGTTTTGCATGTTGAAACTTTACTACTTTTCTGGCTCTTGTCCTTGATAATGAAACAGGACCCTAGAACACCATTCCTGTCGGCCTCACTAAGTCTGCCATTGATGTATTTAGGAGTGTTCAAAGTCTTCAAAGTCTCCATGGGAGCAGCCATCTGATAGCATACAGGCTGCGCTGAGACGTGGCAGATGGGGAGTGAAAGAGTGCTGCTGCATTTATAGCCTCCTGAAACTATGTATGTGTCTGAGTGTGTGCGGTATCCAGCTGCTTTGAGCCTGTTCTTTCTAACGGTGAATTTCTTACTGATCTTGGTCATCGGATTGCTTTCCAGAACACAAAAAAGATTGCTAAACACAGCAAAGCAGTCAAGCAGCTGCTTGCTGTTGTTTGTTTTGACAAAGATTTGTAATCAGCACCGTACAGATGTGTGTGTGAATAGCAAGCATTACTCTTCTTGAAAATAAAGATCGATTGTTTCCTCCTCTTTAAAGGAGATAATAGAAGGAGGAGGTGGAGGACCAGGCTGTACTAGATTCTTTTTTTTTTTTTNATGAATAGTATGGGCAGGGGCACAAAAAACAGCTGCCTAAAATTATTTTAGAAACTCTGTGGGGGTTTTTTTTGGCCACTTAGAATCTCTGAGATCTAAATAATTGGTTTTTTAGCCACAGCTTGGAGGGATAAGTTAGAAATTATCTACGGTAAAGAAACAAGGACCAGAGCTTGCTTTCTGTCTGCCAGAATCAATTTCTGAGGTTCAATTTTACCTCAACATTGCAGAATTTGGCCTAAATTGTCAGTTTTAGTAATAGGCTCATGAGATGTCTATTGACTTCTCAAATAGTATATTGCATGGTAAACAGTGTTGGAGTCAGGATGCCTGGTGTGGACCTCTGAGCTGGATAGTTAGCTTGGGGAGCAAAGTAGCTATCACAACTCAAAACTTCTTAAATCAAGAGACCTACCCTGAGCTGCATGTTACTATGGTTTAGCTTTTTAAAACAAACTTTAATATCTGTAACTTTATACTTAGCCTCAGAATGTCTTTAAAAAGTACCCTCTAAACAATAATGCAGATTTCTTGGAGTCATATGAAAAAGCAATGTGTGTCGGGGGGTTTCTTTGCCTTCTTTGGCTTATGTGTGAAAATTGAGAATGTAGTCATCTTTATTTCTGGTGGTCTGAGAAGAAGCTTGCATCTTTGCTTTATTTGATAATTTTGACTTGTTAGTATATTGCTGTTTAGCATTCTGAAGTTGCACAGTGGATCCAATTCAATTGCAAGAAGCAGTTAGGGGAGTAGTGGAGAGGGAATGGAGTTGAAGTGCCATTTTTCATGAATGCAAAAGCTTAGAAAGGTCTTGCAATTTGCTATTAATACACAACAATGTAATTAGTGCAGCCAGTTAAGAATCCTTTGGCAAAAGCTCAGATTAAAAACCTGTTCTCCTATGTAACATTTAGGTTCCATAATATTGAAAGCAGGGTCTTAAAGAGGGTCCCATCCTTCAAGATACAGCTTGGGTTTATCCCCAGAAAACATCCTGTTAATTGAATGAGATAGAGTAGAAGAAACATGGGTTGTTATACTGTATTTTTATCAGTAGTAAAGTGGGATATTTTTTCTGAGAGGAGGAGGAAGGGGTTTGCAGATACTTGCAGAGGATGATAAGTCTTTAGGGTATTTTATTTTATGTTTTTCAGTAGCTTCTGAAGGCACACACTTTCTTTAGTTTTTTGCCTATACTTCCATCTTGTCCCTGCCTCAAGCCAATCTCCAGTGCAGCACTGGCTCTGTCTTTTCAATCAAATATTTAAGCCTGACTAGTCCCAGACTGTCTCTGACTGCACCTTGTCGCTCAGCTGTCAGCCTTTGCCTGTCTGCTAATTCTCACTCTCCCTCGCTTCTGTTGACTTTTCTTCATGTCTGTATTTCTGGTTCCTGGTGGTGGGTCTTTTCTCAGTCTTCTGTTGCAGGCCAGCTCCCTTCCACATATATTCACTAAAATCCATCTCTGTCAGCTATATTCTGTCCCTTGCTCTTCTGGTTCTGGTGGTCCCCAGTTCTGAGTTGTTCTGCCTGGGATTGCTCATTTGGTTTAATTTTTTTCTCATCCACTACCACATCTTCTTCTTACATTCCTCTTAGTTTCTTTTGTTGGCTGGTCAATCCCAGTTTATTCTTCCAAGCTTCCAGTTCTGGTCTCCACTACAAGCTGTTTTCTCCATGTTCCCTCCAAACGCTCTTGCGGTATACCCTAAATCCTATTCAGTTACCCAACAATACGAAGTGACAGACCACTTTTTTCAACTATGGCAGGGATATCGGCATATGTGAGGTTGCAGAAATGTGCTAATCAACACTTTTTGTTCAGTGTTGTACTTAATACCTGTTAAAGGCAGACTTCTCTTACGGTGAAAATCTGGCTCTTCACTCATAACCAGAGGTTAGAGGACACTTGGTTGCCGTGTGCATGGAGGTGACATAAAGAAGGTCACTGTGGTTGGACAGTTTGGTGATTGATTGTTAAGCTCTAGCAGATCTTGCCAAAAAGTACATATAAACTCTGGTTTCTAGAAGCTTGTAGCTTTGCTGTATCAGGTCAGATTTTTCACAAAATGAGAATAAAAAAACCATTGTCCAGGCCGATTTCAAGTTACTGAATCAGGGCAGGAAAGTGGTTACAGTTTTTCAGAGGAAGAGCTTACTAGGGCTTTTTTCCTACGTCCTTTCATGGTAGAAAAATGTTCCAGCCATTCTCTTGACTTTTTTTAAAAGGTGGTGGTAAGGGGAGGCTGAGGAAAAACTAGCTGAAGCAGACAATTGAGATTTCAGACTGAATGGTTAAAAAAGCAGCTGAAAATAGTCTTAAGTAAGAACTGCCAGGTGGCTTTGATACCAGTTAATGTCACTAGCTTGACAGAGCTTTTTTGTTAGGGTTTATCATATTTGTATGTAAAGTAGAGTGGCAACTTTCAGTTTTTAAGTCTGTTTCTTTCCTTTTTTAGCATTTTATAATTTTATTTTATTTTTAATTAAACTTGAATATAGCAAAGCAGACTTTCCTGTATTGCTTTTGATGTCTAACTGATGTAAACTACAAGTCCATTGTGAAGCCTTCAGGGAATATGTCTTGAATCAATTTAGTAAAAATGCTGTTGGAGCGTAAAGAACAAGAGAAGTGGAAGTGATAGGATAACCTTACTTTGCTAGAAGAATCTTGCCATGTTTGAAGAGCTGTCCTCATTTTTTGACTGATGAGGGTTAAGTGTCTCAAAATAGATTTAAGTACATAATTATGTCTTTGTCTGTAAATAGGTGCTTTAGGTTTAAAAATATGCCTTTAAAAGTTCATTGTAGAGCTGACCAAAATGTACCCAGGGACCTGATCACTTTCCTTTTAATTGTGGTAGTCATTATCAGTACAGCACCCAAAAGCTGCCAACATACATGCCTCAATAACAGTGTGCCGAGTTGCTGGGTGTGATGATTATCAAGATGAAAAAAATATAATTTTGGACGTGAATTTTTTCCCCTTTGTTTTTTTTGGCAATGGCTGAATAATTCTGATAGCCTTAAAGGGTAAGAAAGAGAAATGCTGTGTAATTCAAACAAACCGAGCGGAACAGTTTTGATATTGTAAGAATGCATATAATGTCTGTAGGTACCTAGGACTTGAATACAATAAGAAATATGGAATAAAAGTCAAAAGAGCAGTCACTGGAGCATAATAGTAATCAACAGTAAGTCTAGGAATTGTGAGATAGCATTTACTTTATGTTCCCTAAACCACCATTGGTTTGGGTTTTTAACCTCTTGCTTTTGGGCCTCTCTGTTTATTTTTGATGTGTCTACTGCAATATATTGCTGCATTTTTGTCATTTTCATGTTTGGTACATACATGAGAATTAGCAGTATACAGAAGACCACTGGCTGTCTTGGAAAAGCTGAACAGATAAACTTTTGGAGCAAGGCTTGTGTTAAAATTATGTTTTCTTTCTTTTTTCTATCTTAAGTATATACTGACAGATTTGGGGGAAAAAAAAGTAGAGTGAAGAGTAAATAAGTTTCTTATTTTTGATCCTAATCCAGCTCAAACAAAAAGAATGGCAATGGCAGGGCACAGTTCAGCTGCTAAAGAAGAATCCTTTGAGTTTTAAAATTCTAAAGTGTAGCTGAAAAGCAGTTTTAACAGAACTGCCTAACTCATTGTTGATATGAATTATTGTATATATCAGGGATGCCACTTTCCAGTGGTATTTGATTGCTAACTTCTTCTAGTTTTCATTTTGTATGTCTGTTCTGTGAAATTATGTATGTCCGTATGTCTCCACAGAACTCTGATTCTGCATTGTTTCTTGTGCAATTGAGACATCTAGACTAATGAAGAATTGTTGTTTATCAGCTCTGAAAGCATTATTGCTCAGTGTGAAAAATAGTGAAAAGTATTTTTTAATTAATTCGTTTTTGCATGTCTTTTTGACTGCGTGTGGAACAGATGTGTTTTCAACTCTGCAAAACTTGTGTCCTTGCTTTTCACCAGATGACGTGAGCTCTGTGTAAAACATAGAAGTATTAGTTACTTCTTACTAATGAACAGCTTTAAGATGTTAGTAACAGGTTAGGGCTCTCGAAAGATGACGCTGTTGCAATTTAGGATTGGAAATAGGTGACCTGAATATTCCTAGTATATGTGCTCCTGAAATAAACAGTTGAAGGCATGTGCTTTACTTGCATCGCTCTTTGTGTTCTTTTTTATTGCTACCTCATTCCGTAAATGTTCTCTGAGCTTCTCTGACGTGCTCTCCTCTCCTGCCTTTCCTTTTAACCCCATTCCATCATATCTGAACTTTCCTTTCCTTTTTGATGGTTACGTGGTAGATACCAGTTCCCATCTGTGGAGGCTCTTTATTCAAGTGCTCTTATTTACATTTGCAGAGGTTTTAGTTGTGACAGTTATGCCCTGGGCAGTCTGCAACTTTGGACTTGTTGATAGACCTGAGAGATGCTGCTGGCTTATATACCTGTAGGTATCTGAAAAATGCAGCCTCTCCTCCCTCTCTCCTCCCTGGCCAAAGTGATTTTCCCAAACAAATAGCAAAAAATTTTTTTACAATAAAGATCTGCAGTAAAATCACAGGACTTGACATCAGTGGAAGCCGGTTCTCCATCTGCTCAGTGCTTCATCCTAACGTTACAGAAAGTCATCTTTTTTGTTCTAATCAGACAAGCTGTCTTTTTTTTTTTTTTTTGGTCTGAACTAAAAATAGGAAGTACCAGATTTTAAGTATTAATTGCATTTTGTTGATAAATGTATTTTCCTGTAATAAGTAATCTGTGCTTATTATATATGCTTTCATATCTGTGCCTTTTTCCCTGCTAAGTTTTATTTAAAATATAATCAAAACTGTATGATTGAAGTATAGAAGTATAATGTGATTCCATGACTTGAATGCATTTAAATGTAGGATAACATTTCTTATTTTTATTTTAACATTCTGATATCTTAGAATATGTGACCATATATGTGTCAGTGTTTATATAAGTTTTCAATGATAAAAGGAAAATCTGAAAAGTTTCAATATTTCGGAGCAATTTGTTACTTTATGATTTAGAGTTGGATAGAGTAAGATTCACAGACTAATGGGGTAAAATTTAGTTCCCATTGAAATTAGCATGGTAAGCTTTTTCCCATTCTTTTAATTTTTCACACCTTGATTGCACTCATTTATTTGTTAAATTCCTGATTTCTGGATTTCAAAAATTTTCTGACTAACATCCTTCTCTAATCTTGGGCCTTAAACTTTTGCCAGTACTATATACTTACAGTATTTGTGCTGAATTGTGTTTAAGTATGTTTTGGTTAGGAAATCACAGATCAGTAAGTTTAAGTGTGGAACTATTTGTCCTCATTCCTGTCTTGCTGTTGTCATGCCCACTACTTGAATTTGTAGGCGTGAGAGCTTACTAAAATTGTCTACTCATCCGGTTCACTGTTTCTCTTGTTTAATCATGTCCTTTGTTTTTAAAATACCCCTTAAACTAGTTCCGTATGACCAGGCCTCATGTTGGTCATCATGGTTTCTGCCACATCATCATCTATGACTTTCCTGCCAGTGAAATCCCCTAACCAAAAATGAATTACTCTGACTCTTGTACTCAGACAATACATCTAGTGTTCCAGTCTTCATTTTCAAAATTCAGTACGTTATTGCCACTACATTCCTGTTCCCTTTCTTCTGTATTTATTCCTTTTTACTTATTTTCTGCAGTTCTTCCTTCTTTTGAATTTTCCTTTTGCTCCATGAACTTTTTGATTTTTTTTCCCATTGCTGTATGTTACTTTTGATTTTAATCTTTTCTTTCAGATTCCTTTTTACACTTCTGATTCTGAACCACTGTTAAATAACCTGAGTTAGACTGTAAGCTTTTTAGAGCAGGGACTTTCTTTTGCTTGCCCATAAAGTTCTTCATTTACAATAATGACGTTAGTAGGTATTACTTCTAATAATAAAAGATGTTGATTGATTTGGAGGAGCTGTGTTTGGTTTAATTTTAATACTTTTGTTCCATCTCTCAGCATCCTATGTTAGAGAAAGAAATAAAAAAATAGAAACAGAAATTTTACAAAATTCTATAAAACCAGATTTTTTTGTTTATGGTAAGGATGATGTGAGTATCAGATGTAGCAGATTTGTTTAATTTACTGTTCTGTTTCTCATAAGTTTATTCCTAATACCAGTTTACAAACAAAAGAACTGTGATGGGAATGTTTCCTTGTTCATTGAGGAGTGCTCCAAAGCAGTGTTGTGATCAGGCTGCGAGCGAACCACAGAAGAGACGGACAGTCCTATTCTGCTAGCACGATTCTCAGAAATGTGTTTGCAGGGAGCAGTGCTGTTTCTAAATAGTGGTTTTGGAGTGAAAAGGGCTATGAAGTAGGTAGTGCTCCAGAAGACACAGAGTGCCTACTTTTTTCCTTAATCTCAGTTGCACCTCCTCTTTATTTCTTATCCCATTTGTGGTCCTGAAATTCCTCCTCACATTTGCTACTGATGATTTGGTCTCTCCTAGTCCTTTTCTTCTCCTTCTAATGCTTTCTGAAACACACCCCTTCATTTTGCTGTTCTTTCCCTGAATCTCGTACTGTTGCTCAAGAGTTCCCAATTCCTTCATCCAGCTTCTAGTCTATGCTTTCTCTTGAGCCTTCCCCCACCCCATATTTTTGTACCTGTCAAGATCACATGTTGGCTCCCCATCTGTTTTGTGTTCTCTTGCCTATTGTTCACTCTTGGCTCTCCTGGAAGTGGCATCTTTGGAATTTCTGGCTGTTGTATAGAAAGATGGCTCTCCTGAGCATTTAAAAGATTTGTGTTTTTTCCCAAAGGGCTTATTTTTTGTCTAGATCTGTGTAGTTTTCTCGAAGAATGTCAAAGGCATATTGAGCCTTGCCAAATTCATTGTTTCAAAACGAGAGTTGTTTAAATTGTCTGTTCCACCCTCAAGGGAACTCTTCCGTCCTGTTGTCCTTTGTTGCAAACCAAACTGTGAACTAGAAACTCTTTTAATAAAAAGCATGTTTGAGGGACAGAATAGGGTGCGAGCGAGGAGGAATTATGTTTTCTTTGGTTCTGACTCATTTTCAACCTTTACTGGAATGTGAATCAGATGACCTTCCTTTGACAGTGCACACTCATCATCTCAGCGTATAAAGCGTGGTATTTCTGAATCTGCTGCTGATAATTTGGATTGTGAAACTGATCGTACTCTCTCTATTTCTTTTTAAGCTCTTGATTGAAAACAGCCTGCGATAACGTGGTATTTTCTTCTTGAATATGTGCGTGTGCTTCAACAAGCAGAAAACGTGTCACTGCGAAGTGTGTATCAGCTAGCTACAAAATGTGGGGGCAAGGTGGAAGAACTAATTCAAGATGGGAGTGCTTTAATAGGATGATATCATTCCACTGATTTTTGTGTCATAAAAATTTTTGTGTCATAAAGGCTAGAGGCAGATATATTGCAGATATTTATAGCAAAGAAATCTTTAGAGACACTTGGATAGCTCTGTGTTGGGAAAATGCTGGAAGAGCAGAGGTGCTGGAGAGCTAAGTATTTTAAATTGACAGTTCAGTGGTAATAGGAGGTAAGCTGGGTTAGATTTTTCTGAGTAAATAAAGTGCTAGGGGTGCAAGAGTAGTAGTCCCAGAGAGAAAGTCTATAAAATTTGTACTCTTTCGAGAAAAGATACCCTGTTTGCAGTCTTCATCATCACCTTTCTGATGCCCAAGGAAGTGTACCAAAGTGATTATAGTGGAAAACAGCACTTTTGCTCTGGCTTCTTTACTAATGGAAGTCTAGTTATTTTTGTCCTCTAGGTGTACTTTACATTTCTGAAGTTGTTAGAAGATAAGAGTTCAGCATGACAGATGACAAATGTTGATTGACTTTTGTAACATAAGATTTGCTTTGGGCTAACCCACTTCTTGACTGAAATCCTTTGACACAGAAGTAAGAGTGGCACTAGCAAGACAGAAGCTTTGCTTAACTGAAGAGGCAAACAGTCTTCAAAGGCAAAGAACATTCAAAACAGATGTTTTGAATGTCTCACGTAGATATATTTCTTAATGCATATTGCTACCCTATCTGACGAATAGGAAGACAGGCTTGTTCTGAAAGCCAGTAACTACATCTCACCTGACTATCTTGCTGTCTTGGGCTCTGTCATGATGTGCCTGTGGGCCCAGGGGAGGAGCAATCATTTTGAAAAAGAGACTGGGAATTGAGACAGCTTACCCAACCCAATATTAGGTCAGTCGAAAGACATCGTTATTGCCCTTTGTTCATTATCCAGGTTTTCCACATAATACTGCACTTCATTTTGGGGCATAAGTCATCCATCAACCTGGAGAAAAAAAGATATCTAAGATGCAAACAGGATCCTTTGAGAAAGATCATATAGTCTGGGACATTCAGCATTGCCAGCTGTCACAGGTCTCACTGCATGTTACTTCAGAGACTTGATCTGTCTCCTAAAAAATTAACAAACCCTGCTCCTTGTCACCTTCCATTGTATGCAGGGAACAACTTGTAGGTGCTGTCTAATTATTCCAGAATTCGTTTTTAAGGCCTGAAGCATTCATTCGCTCTCCATCTCTCACTCTCTCTCTATCTTCTGTCTTGGATGGGGTTAATTTTTGTACGCTATCCTTTTACCTTCTTATCTTGGAAAGCATGCTTTTCCTTTTAAGAAAAACAACAATATATTTTGCACCTTTCAGGTGCCCTTTTCAGGACTACATTACCCCTAGGACAAAACTGACAAGGAATTGTATCCAGCACTTAGTAGTGGTTGAGTGGAAGATGGCATGTTCCCTTTCATCTTATGGTGTCACCTGTCACTTCAGATGGGAGTGAGTGCAAAAAATAACTTCTGTGTAAGTTGAGAAACTGGCTTTTACCCTAAGGAACAAGATACTTTCATTTGTCCCAAAATGGGCTGGCTAACACTGCTTGTTCCACTGCAAAAAGTGGACTCCTATTGGCTTCCCCTGCTTCCACACATTAAATAGCAGAGAGAAACATCTGTAGCTGTTACCAGTCACATTTGTGAATTGGCTTCATTTGATGATGTTTTTCATTTCTAAGTAACTGTATATGTAGCTATTAATTGCTTTAGTTGTCGTGCCAGTCACTACCAAAACATGAATTCTGATGAAAGCGGCTATAATTTATTTCGGACTTTCTCTTCCTTTCATATGTTCTTAGAAGGAACCTGGTGGATGCCTGTGTTTTTTTTTCTTGTGAGTCTGTGCTTCCCTTGCTTTTTTGGAGTGTTTGGTTTTGTTCTGTTTGTTATGTAGCTGTGGAGTTCTTACCAATAAAAATGTAATAAATTTGAACTTGCTTTATATTTTGCTTCTGCTCTTGGTAATAAATTAAGATCGCCTCTCCTCTTCTGAGGAAATGAGTTTGAAAGACACTTCAGTGATATTATGGATTTGGCCCATCACCAGATATGGATCTAGTTCCCTGATTTGACTGCGTAAATGCTGCAAAAGAGTTGGCAGAGACATGAAATCTAACAGCTGGGGAGAAGGGAAGGAACTTGGGGGATCGGGGAAATACTTGGATTAGTATTGGTAGTAGTAAGGGAAGAAGTAAGTGCTCCTTTTTTGGTGGTAGCATGCATGTGTATTGCGTTGAATTGGATTAAATCCAGATGCCTGCTTCTGTTTTATCGTAATATAGATTTGCAGTTAGAATATTAACGACAAGTACATATTTTAATGCAAATAAGAGACTATGGTCTCTCTTGCTTTAAATTTTCTATTCTGTAACTCCACGTGGTTCTGTCTGCCCCTTCTTTTACCTTTTTTCTGTTGTTCATTTCATAATACCTTATTAAGTGTTCGCTTACTCTTATTTTTATACATCCGCTTTCTATCCCACAGACAACTTTGTTTCTCTGAGTTGTGTTTGAATGTGGAAAAAGAGGAGGGAGAGAAAAGAGGAGGAGTAGAAATCTCTGAGAACACCCACCTAGTCACTTAGAGGAAAATTGCCTACAAGTATGAGATGACTAAATTAACTTGTAGAAATGTAATCTGAAAGTATCAGATCTCACACCTCTAATTTACGAGCACAATTTAGCTTGTCAAAGACAAGTGATTTTTATAAATAACTCTGTGTAAAGTAACATTTAACTGGAGACAAAGCATTTTAAAGTCTCTAAAGTGTTTGATTTGATCATGTTATCTTTGTGTTTAAAAAACCCCAACCAAACAGCAACAAAACAACCCCTAGTGATTATTTGTGTTTAGTGCCTGTTACTTCAAAATAGTTTATACGTATCTGTTCATCTGAACTTTAACAATTTTATTTTGGCTGTTCATTTATTAATAGTAGAGTCCTATGATAGTCTTTTGACATTGTCTTTTTGCAAACCTTGCTATTTCAAAGTATTTTACCATACTACCATTTTATTTTGCTCCAGTGATTGTAGAAAACTGAGGAAGTAAACAATGGAGCCCCTTTGGGAAGCAAAGTTGGAGTATGAATTAAAGACCCATCTTTAATTCATGGGAGAGAGAAAGAGTATTTATTGACAGAATTTTGGCATGAATAAAAAAACCTTGGAGGGTATTTTTTAATTTAAAAAAACTGCAGAGAGATGTAATAATTTTTACCTCACAATTGTAAATGCTTTACGGTTATGACAGATGCTATAAACAATGGTGGGTCTTTTTTCTAAGCATCTAGAATAAAATCATCTGAGCTATATTCCAGAAGTCTGTCAATCTCCCAGACTGGTTGTAAATTGAAATTGTTTCATTCAAAAAAGACTAGTGAAACAAGTTTGTTCTGTTACAAAAATAACTCACTGAGCAAGCTATACTATGTGATAAAAAGCTGCTGTGGTGCACTTTTGAAAACAGAGGCATTGAAAATGTAATTTTACATGACTAGAAATCATTTATTCATGAAAGGAGAGCACAGAAGATTAATCCAGGGACAATATAACATGGACAACGTGTATTTTGGTGACAGTGATAGTGTACACCTACGATATCAGTCAGGAAGAGATAACGACCACATAATGGCATTAAGGATGATTTATCTAATTTACATTACAATAGGTAAAAGAATTCTTGAACAGCCTATTAAGGAGAGTACGTATAGGTGTTTAAGAAAATGACTTTTTCTAGAGTCTGTTTTTCTATATCTGAGTTCTGACAGCTTGGCATTGCTAAACTTAGAAATGGCTCCATTTAGTCCTCTCCTTGCAACACTTTTAAAAAGTGATATAATTTGAATAGTTAGGTGACATGATATTTGCCATTATTTGCTTTTCAAGGTTAGAGGTAAAATACTACCAGCAAACATATATGAATTACAGTCCCTTCATTTTTTAACTTGCAAAATGTGTGAAATAGCAAATGTAATAAAAAAATCAGATTTGGTAGGGTTTGGGGCAAATTTGAGGAAGTGAAACTTGCTGTTCTTTCTTTCCCTAACTCAGCTCCCCTTCTGCTTTGAAGAGCAGTGGACCAGGTTCTTTCTAGTAGGTAAATGTACATGGAAGGCTAACCCCAGCACTGAGGCAAGAAACCATTTGTGATCAGGTGAATTTTTCTGGATAACATGAGCAGTCATAACAAAGTAAGTTATAAACTAGTTATTGGTTGAATTAGGGCATGCCTGTTAGCATAGCTACTGTCAAAACCTGTTGTCAGTCTTGATTTAAACAATTTCAGTGTCAGAGAATCTAGCCGAGCTCTCGGAAGGTTGTCCCACTGGGCTCTTGGATGGACTCCATGTGCTGTTATCTTGAGTGTTAAAAGTGTGCATCTTAATTCCCCTCTAATTCTGTATAGACTGAGGACTGCAGAGTTGCAGAAGAACCACACAAATGACAAATTAAACTGGGTGCAGGATGAAGGTTAAGTGATGTATGTGGTATGTGTGTGGGGAAACAGTCCCCTATCACTTTTAAAGACATATGAGGTGATTGGTACTACTCACTAGTTGAAAGCAAACGAACCCTAGAAAGAACAATTCAGAAAACACATCACAGTGTCACTATATAAATCAGTGACACAGGCATATAGTGTAACTTTTTTTTCAACTCGGCTCCACAAGGAAACTGTAGTAATGAAAAGGTACAGCAAAGGGCATCAGGATAGCCAACAGTATGGAAAATTTTACATACGAGGCATGGCTGAGCATGGTATGAGTAGAATGGAATAGAGGTCTTCAGCCTCAAAGACAGATGACTGAGAAGAGTTGGTGTAGCTGTCTGTAAAATCATGGAAGGATGGATATGGTGAATAAGAAATCATTATTTTCTAGTGCAAGCAGCAGGGAGTATTGAATGAAGCTAGCTGGCAGCAAATTCAAAACAAAGAATGGAGTTTTTTTGATGTAACTCATAATTAAACCTGGGAGTTTGTCAAGGGATCTTGTGGAAGCTAAAATTTTGTGAAGGTTCAAAATACAACTGAAAAAATACTTTGAAGGTTATCTTATAAATAAGACATCATCTCTGGCTCAAGAAATCCCTGAACTACAAATAGCTAGAGGCTGGCAGAATATTTCTGGGGAAGTGTCCCTCTGTGTGTGCCTTGTTCTCAGCCTCCCTAGACTTAGGCTGTTGGGCTCTGTTGTGCAGAATTTGGGGCTATAGGGAGCGTCTGATTCGATCTGGTATGACCTTTCTCAAGTGATGTGCTTCTTGCTTCCCTGTTTGTAGTCTGTGGAATCGATAAATATAATATTTAAAGTTTGAGATGGTGTCAGTTCAAAACTTTTGGAAGGTATTAAGGTCCTGTAAAGGATTCAGTTTTCTGTAATTTTAAGATTTTCAGCATGCTTGCTGACTTCACCACTGTTGGGGCAGCAAGTTGTATTCCTTGTAAAGCATCAGTACTGCTCAATGGGGCAGACAATACAAATGGGTGTTTTTAATGTCTCATAATTGCAGGAATTATGAAGAAGATTGAGGAATGTCTGTCTTGAATACTGAAAAAATGCTATCAATGCTATCAAATGGAAGGAGTTAGGTAAATGTAAGCCCATATGCTTGATATCAATCCTGGAAAAAAAAACCAATGGAAAAGCCGATGCAGGATTTGGTTAATTAAGATTTAAAGTGTGGAGGCAGGTCTTGCTGGACCTAAAAGTTGGTCAAAAACCAGCAGCATCACAAGCTAAGGAGGGGGATGAGCTGAACGGATGTAAGTTGAGGCTGCAGGGCTCGGTTTTGAGTTACCAGGAGCACACAGTTACATCTGTAACAAAGCTTCCTTCTGTGCAGATGCTGTTTGCCGTATTGGGTCCCTTCACAAAGCATTTTGTAGCTGCCATAAAGGTATATAAACCCTCATGCTTTTGTTTTAAGTCAGAGTGTGTATTGATAGAGGGCTGAATGTCTGTCACTGAATTCTCTGATGTAGCTATAAACTGTTTTTGCCTGACCTGGCTCTGCCTGTATACTCTGTGACAAAAGGATATGAATATAACTAATACTGGTCCATTTTGTTTTCTGGAAAATCATTTTATGTGTAATTGGAAATCCTGCATAATATTACCTGCATGTATTTACAGTGCAAGTGGTCCTGAAGTGTTTTAGTGCCTTTTTTCTCATTACAATAACTCTTGGAGGTGGGGGATTATTTAATGAAGGGGCTCAAGAGAGACACAAATGACCATGGTGAGTTTTGTGTTCATCTGTGATTCAAGGTGAAATGAACACATTGGGCCAGTGATATAACTATAGGAGCAGAAGTTCTGGATTTCTCCCCTTGCTTTCTATTAGGTCATGTAAGTTATATCTCTTAACAAAAAGATGGAAGTGTAAAAGTATCTCATGTTTTACCTGTCGCTTAATAGTCTTGAGTAGACGTAGAAGTGAATGCAGAAGACAGGCCGACAGTTTAGGAATATGTATACCTATAAATCTGTGCTGGTACTTGTTGATTTCTTTTAGCTGATAACTGCCCAGAAGGGTCAGTTTGGACTTTTGGTTTGTGTCTCATTCGCATTGTTTCTAAAAGGCTCATTAAACCGTGCTGTGCCACTTTAATGTTTGTTACCTGGTGAATTAATACAGAGAGGAAGTGAAAAGATATCCTTGTCAGATGCTTAGTGATCCTTGAACGACTGATTATAATGGTGAAAAATAAATAGCAACTCACTGCTTTCAGGTGAGGTGATTTTACATGATTACACATTTTGGAAAACATTTTGTGATATATTTATTTCTGATTGCACAGAGGTTTTGGAATTTGATAGCAGACCGTTCACTTATGTTAAAGAATCTGAATTCTTTGAAGATAAGTGAGAGGAATAATACACTGAAAATAAAAATAACATCTTGATGACTTAAATTAAAAATGATTAATGAATAAATCTGAAAATAAATTACACCTTTTCTTTTAAAAATATTACATAGTTGTATCCAATCTTTTAAAAATATTAATTGTATCCAATTCTCCCTCCTGCAGCTAAGCTTTCCACTTGGTCTTATCCCTCTCATATTTTCAACAGAGAGCTTAAAAAGTCTTAACTACAACTCTAAGTTTCAAAGTTTCTGAAACACTAAGTTTTGAGTAAGCTTTTTTGGAGCTTCATTGAATGATAACCTGATTTTTCTTAAACAGGCTTGTTGGCTAGCTGTTATCTCTGGGGTTTTGGGTGGATGTTTTGTTTGTTTTTTAAGCCTCAATACGATAAACAATACCTTTTACAAAAGAGGAGCCAAAAAACTCACACGCAATGTCCAAGGTAAGAAATTTTTCAGTGAGAGCAGCAACGGGAGAATCAAAACTTGAATTACAGTTCTGATTTTTCTCTCTCTTTTACTTACAAGTCTGAACCAGATTCAACAGATAGAAAGCTGTCTTCTAAAAATCAGCTAATAAATCTGTATTACGTCTGCTGCTTGTTACAAGTGTCATCGAGTTGTAGTAGGCTTTGACAGTTCAAGTTACGGAGATCTTGAACTGATGCCATTGTAACTTACAGCCATACTGTTTTGTTTTGTATTGCACAGAACCTACTTCTTAAATTATGACTTTTTCCCTGGTATGTTCGATGAGAGACAACGTATTGGCGCATGTTTGTATAGAGGCAGTGAGGAGGCAGGAAAAATTCTTACTGGATCGATATAATATGTGAAGTGAGGCATAGGAAAAAAAGATTGAGAGATGTTCGATCAAGCAGATGTGAAGAGAGTAGCTGGAGTTACTTATAAAAGAAAAGGACAGAAACTGGGGAAGTGTAGAGTGCTGGAACCTGTCAGACACAAAATGTCCGAGTGATTGGTGCACTAGGAAAAATTCCCATCAAGTTCTCATAAAATACAGCAAGTGGGAACGTGAAAAAGGATTAGAATAATGGAAACTTCTTTGCTTGTATTAAGCCAAAGACTTAAGTGTGAATGTTCAGAGAATATGAAACGTTCCCCCCCCCCCCCCCCCCCCATCATGGCAGTCAAGAGTGGGATCTTGTAGNGAGTGGGATCTTGTAGGAGTAATTTCAAATATATAAAGTATTCTACAGTATTATGCATGCGATGACCCCTCTCCTGCAGAAGCTGTTTCACATATCTTTCCCAGTAGGAATTCCATTATTTTGGAGGCATGTTGTTGACTCTTGATATGAGACAAGGCTCAGCATAGTATTAACTTCTAGTTTTCAGTCTCATGGTATTCTGTCAGTCTTTGGCAAGTAAGTTTAGTCTTCTGGCACTTGGTAGAATTCATAAGCCTGTTGTACATAAGTGAAGGGTTCAAAAGAAGTGTTTCTAAAAGTCAGATTAGTCTGTTTTCAGTAAGCATCAGGCTTGAGAGAGGATATTTTAGTAAGTTAGTAAGAAAGTAAGAAAAAAGAACGAAAAGGATTGATGGATACTTGAAATAAGAAAGCTATGCTAAACAGAAATGAGGGAAGTGACAGAGAGAGAAGCAGAGGAAAGATATTTAAAACAATGCTGAAAAAAGAAATGCTATGTCTTAGTAAATAATAAAAAATGGTGTAAAACCAGTAAAAGACAGTAGGAGCAAAGATGTAGGTTTTCAAAGCTAATGTAACATACAAAATTGACCAATGTGATACTATAAAATGGTATGTTAAACGCTATATGACTATTTGTGCTTTTTCAGTTCCAAGGGGTGTGGGGGGTTTTTTGTGTATGTGAGCACAGGTACCTTTCTCCATGACTCGTAAGTGCAGTTTTCGGACTAACAGATACTGTGCTTATTTTTCAAGCCGTATAAGATGTTAGAATCTCATTCTAAGATATTCTGCATGTTATTTCCATGTAGAATTCATGTCTTTGTGGCTTATGTAGTTGATGCTGCAAATGAGTGAAATAACTGAGGTGACCTGTGCATTCTTTTATTTTTTTTTTTTTAAGAGATTTACTGGGGCACTGATATCCAATCTTCTCGTTGAAACTCTGTACACAGTACCTTGGCAGGTATTAACATGGTGCTTTTTCCTTACAGTGCTGTAATTTACCTTTCATAAATAACTAATCAAGAGTTCTAGCTTTATTTAATATCCTTTTATATAAACAAAAGATTCATTATCCTATAATAAAAGACATCCTTTTACATTTATTGCTGTGGTGCAAAATGTAGTTTGCTTTGCCAAATTAAATAGATAATAAAGTACAGCAAATGTGTTTTGCTGATATTAACAAAGGCATTGCTTTTTATTAATTTCTTTTTTCTTAAATAGCCATGCATGGAAATATGTGTTAAAATATTTTGAAGGGTTTAAATCTTAGGAAATATTGCACTCTAGTATAAGTCAACAGAGAAAACACTTAATAGTTTTCCTTTGAATAACCTAATATCAAGAGAGCTGTTCTTTGAGCAGCATAGGATATCTGAGAACATCAGTATTTGTCACAGAAGGATTTAAACTTAAGTATCAGTAAAAAGAAATTTAAATTCATTGAGTTACTGTCCATACGTTAAAGTATATTTTGATGTAATAAACAATTATATGAAAAACATATGAAATGAAAACTTACGTAGGAGATACTTGATTGAAGCTTTGTCTATGCTCTGTCAGAATATAGTGAGACTCACTCAGCAGAGAGGAAGCTTTTTTTCTATTTGAAATGCATTGTGCACTCTCGTTTTGTGATTTCTCTTTCCATAGTGTCTTGTTGTTCACTGCTGCTTCGTCCTGTGGCATTGGTTGTTTCCAGTTTATTTCCAGGTATCTCCAATATCTGACTTCTTCCACATTCAGCATTTTTGTTTATTCTGCCCTAATCAGGTAACAGTAAAGAACCTGTAAACTTTGCATCTTCTCTGCCCCCCTAAAAAT
>VXBO01000482.1:245765-293557 GCA_013400135.1 Rhinoptilus africanus
AAAATGTGGGGGGGGGGCGGGGCGGGGAGGGGGGAAGGCAAGGCAAATGCACATGCACTGACCCCAATTAACTCAAGTATTCAGCACCCATTTTAAAAAATCATTTAAAGATTTAGCATCCAGTAAATTCCATCTGTTTCTGTAGCTGTTCCAACACTGAGAAGTTATTTCCCTACACGTTTTGGTAGCCTCCACATTTTAGATTTTCGTAGGAAATATGCAAGATCAGTAGACATCAGGTCTTAACTTTTAACCCATGCAGCATTAATCTGTGAAAGATGATGAAGTCTGCCTCTCTCAGCTCCTCATGCTTCTGCCAGACACAGATGTGAAATGCTGCTTTAGAACAGAGGGGGGAAAAAAATCCCAAAGGGTGTAGTGTTTTGTCATCTCTCAGGACAGTGAGCACGCATGGCATCAATGAGTAGCAGATATGAGCTATTCAAACCAGTCACTGAACTGACAGGATGATGCTTTCATACATAATAGACCCGTTAATTATTTCTTCTGATGGACAGCAGTGTCTACTAGAAGAAAAACGCAGCAGATGATAATACTAGGTTTGATAGGTGCTCTGTGTTTGAACAGCTTGTCATCAAGAAACGAATCCAGGAAAAAATTGCTGTTTTCGGATATAATCAGGTAAAATGGACCAGAGTTGTTTTGACATGGTAGATGTCATGTATAGGGTTAAAAACGCCATTCACGTTAAGGTCTATTTATAGCTAGCTTTTTATCAAAAAGATATTCCAAAAGATTTGCTTTAAAAATCATGGTTTGTGTTTTGCTTCATGTAGCCTTTCATGTGGGGATCCTGGCTGTAGTCTTGTAGTTTTTCATTTGTCACTTAATGTGCAGATTAAGCCTACACATTCATGGGGTTTTGTCTCTCTCCCCCCCCCCATCCTCCAAGAAACCTTAATGCTTTAAAAAAATGTTTTTCAAAAGACTCTGTGTATGAAGACTATGTTCAGACTCATTACACACTTTGTGTCAAACAAAGGCTTTCTGACTCACAAAGCCATTTCTAATTAATTTAGAAATTTAAATTGTCTGATTTAATGTTAATTAACCGCTCTCACAAAGTTAATACGTAGGAAATATATATATATTGAAAAACTCATTTTAATGTAGCATTATGAAGGGATTCTTCATAAATCTGTCCTAAAATACAGTGGGTAAAATCTTCATTCACTGCACCAATGTTGTTAGGGGCAACGCTTGCTGATTGTGGGAAAAATAATGCAATATTTGGAACTTTTCCTTAGAATATAGTTTCTTTTTTGCTTCCCCCCTTGGGACCTTATTTACTCTAACTTTTCTTTTTAATTTATTGAGAAGAAATTGTTTACATCAATTTTTTTTTTTTGACCTTCTGTGCATTGAAAGTAAAGAAGAGATAAAAAGATAAGGGAAAGAAAATAGACTATTTACTTTCTAACTGGGCTGAAACATGAACCAGACCAAAAAGATGGTGGGAGAAGGGGCTACTTCTACAGGTTTGTACTTGTTTACTCTAAGTATGAAGAACTTCTCATAATTTGCTTTAGTCTCGTTTCGTTGAAACAGCAAAGTTAGCTCTATCTTCCTTGTTGCGAAACGATGGAGAGCATCTGGATAAAGCTTTTTTTGGTTTATCCAGTCAATAATGATGAGCACAGTTATACCCTTATATCACATGAAATAACTTTTGGAAAACCTTTGGCCTCTATCTTGCATCCTATCTAGCTCCAGACCAAATCCAAGCCTAGTAGCATATGATGGCTGTAACTTTAAATCTAAGTTGTCAGTCTTGTCTCTTTAGATAAGGAGTTGAGTTGCCAAGGATACAATGAGTACATGATGTAAAGTCCATGCTGAAAGTACTGGAATGAGATATACTTTCTGAAATAATATTAACACTTTCTCTCTCATGATTTCTGTCCTCAAGCATACAATGGGTATCTGGAGTTGGTAGCCTAACCTCGAACTGAAAGTGTCCTAAATTTATTAGGATGTTTCATAAAGCTGACAATTCTTATGATACCCTCCCAAGTAATTAGAGTCTGACAAGGCACAGTCTTTGTGTGTAGCAGTAAGATAACTTTAAAGAGTTTGTATTCTCAGATATCTTTCAGGAGACAAAGAATAAACACTAGCCCCAGTCTGCTTCCCCCTTGCAAATCCCAAAACAGGGCACTCTTTGATTACTCTCTGACTATCCCCAAAAGTCCTGAAGCACAAAATATTTGAGCCTTTTTTTATATACACATGTGCGTGAGCACACACATGTATATAAAACCAACTTTTTTCCCTCTTCAGAAATGGGTAAGCTGAGCTATTTGTATGTTAGTAGCAAAAGTATTCTGCTGTCTCAAGCCTGGAGATTAGAGTAAACTTGGATAAAACAGCATGTTAAAATATATAGGGGATGACGGCGATCCTGACGTCTTGGAGTGCAACCTAAGTCTAAGCAAAGGAGATGATTGGTGTTAAGAATTCAAACTCTAAAGATGAAGCTGGTTAAAATTTTCAACCTTGAATATAGCACAAAGAAAAGGAATTGTATTATTGTATTTTTAGCATGGTGTTCTGAAAATCTTTTCTGTTTGGTCAAGCTGCAATAGGAATAAGCTATATATATAAGCCCCATAACTAAAGGGCGTAAAGAAAATCTCCAGTGGAGAATGTTGCTGGTATGTCTGAAGTAGCAAAAACTTCAAGCATGCACAGCTGTAAAAGCCCCAGGGCCTCTAATCTGTCTTGTGACTGGATGTCTATATGACAGTCAGCGCTGTAGGATGTGATTAATTCTTGCAGAGTTTGGTTATCTTGCACTCGCAGAATGGTGTGATGAGGGATTCCACGTCCATAAGTAACGTCAGTTGACGTGAAGTTCTCATACCTCTAAACCAGGAGTAAGGAATCACAGGGGACTGCCTGCATCCCTCTGCTTAGTTTAATTTGATTCACAGGGGTGTTGTTTTCTGCATTACTTTCTGATAAGAGGAAAGTTAATTTGTAGAGAGGAAAAGTCCTGTACTTCGTGGACAGAATTCTGTTTCAGTTCCCTCTGTTTTTTGAGTGGTGTTACACATGTACACATTATAGCCAAAAACCTCAAAATAACTATGTAGCTTTGGTTAACAACGCATTGAAACACTGCACCTGAAAATCACATCTAGGTTGAATAATGCACTTACCTGTTTTAAGAAGATTGCTTTTTAAAAGTTTTTTTTTTTTAAATGAAGCGAGCACAGAAGTCAGCTTTCTTTAAAAACGTTTTACATTTTAAATGCATGAGTATTCCAGGTGAGAGCTCACTGAAATTTCATTGCAATCTCAGTGAGATTTGATATTTACAGTATCAAGGCTGATAGCTTTGCAAATAGAATTAAACATTGTCTGTGTTAGTCCATTCGTGATTAATAATTATGAATTCTTCAAGTCAAAAAGGCCAAGTGTTACTCCTGTTGTGTGAAAGTAATTTGTCAAAGGTATTGGGAAAGACATTTTTCTGATAAAACTGAGGGATCATTAAAGCCATATCTCGGTGAAATGTTTCTAGAAATTATAAATGTGTGTAGTAACCACTAGTGTTAGTACTGCAAATAAATTTGAAAAAAATTAAAAGAAGACAGTGTCAGAGAACACTTCTAAGCATTTTCCTTTTTGAGAACTTTATGAAGTATTTATCCATTATTTAAGAACAGCTATGCATGGAAATCCCATTTTTACCTTTTTTCTGAATGTTGTCATTCAACTTTTATAGATCTGTATGATTACCTGTTTCAAGTGAGTTGATAACTGTAGTGGTTGCTTTTCAGAGAAAAGCAGGGTATTTATCAGAATTTTTAAATTGCTGAAGAGCTAATGTTCTGAAGAAAATGTCATCATTATTGCCACTTCTTTTGTTGCCTGCAAGTAGTTTTTGCTTTTGTGAACAAAATTATTTTCCTACTTACTCTTCAGCCTTATTCTTTTTTCATTTTTTCTTTGGGGGGAGGGGCAGGGGCGTGGTGGTGGGGAGGAGGAGAGGAGGGGAGGGTTTTGCTCATGTCAATAATTATTTGTTATTGCAGATTTAATAATTCTGTTTTGTCAGTGGAATATGTGATTATCTTCCAACTAAATTAAATTCATCTGCAAAACCGTAGTTTTCAGTGACCAATGTAGAATACATTGTATGTTTCTTAAAAAAAAAAGTCTATAAATGTCTGTATAAATGAAAACAGTCTTCAAAGTTTTGAAATTTTGCCATCAGTCAGATATAAACACTGAGTAATTTTTGACTTAAACTTAAAAACATGGTACCTTGAATCTTAAAATAATTTTGAATTTCAAAGGAATATCTGCTAGCTCTGAGTGAAAGTAGATTCTTTAAGTTTCTTAAAATGAGACTGTTCCTTGTAAAATGGGTCTTCTATGTAGTCTTAAAACAACAAACTCAAAAGAGAAATGGATTGAGATAGCTTAGAAGAAAAGGAGTTTTTGTTACCTAGGAAATGAGCGGGTAGAAGTACTTAGCACAAATCTTATCATGTCAGACATGTGAGAGCTTTTGTGTTTCCTAGATTTTCGTTATGGCAGTCAACTTTAGACTTGAGATGAAGTGGTTTTAATTTTGAAATCCTTTGCGAAGAAAGACAATTCATTTTTCACTTTTCTAGTGAAGTGTTGCTAGTAGGTGTATTTCAACATAATGCTTTAATAAAAATGTATAATAATGGTGATTTAACATTATTTCTAGGGCTGTTGTTTGTTGGACATACTATTCAGTGAAATTTTACTGGAATAATACTTGCAATTAAACTATAAAATGTTTTTTGAGAAAGGCAACTAGCATGCTGGCACAGGTTTTAGTTAATATGTTTTATAAATTACACTTTGTGAATTTTTGTATATTAAAATGTGACTGCCTCGCTATGTTTTTTCCCATTATTTTAATACTGGAAACACAGAAAGATTTCTACTTTTGTCTAGCAGTATTAGGAAGAATAAGTAATGACTGTTTCACAAATATATGAGCTTCAATGATATTTTTAATCACATTTTAATTAACAGAGCAGTATTTGTGAATGTGCTGTCTGATTTATTCAAATTACAGCATGGTACTGTTACTAAACTGTTCAGATCCGTAACAAATTACAAAACTGTATCGAAGATTGAACAGTTTTGCATAATTGTGGTTTGTTAACTTGTGATAGCTGTTGAATGTGTTCAGCAGATGCTGACCAGGTATCTTTCAACGGACTCTATCTTTGTAGACTATTGATACGGGCATGCACTAGATGGATTGTGACCTTGTATTTAATTTGTCTTAGATTTTACGCTAATGTGTAACTTTTTCCCCCTCGCCTTGTGTTAAAGGGAGGATTTGCAGTTAAATTTTTGTTGTAAATGTAGTAACACTTTGACCACAAATTCTGGAAGAGTTTGTGGGGGGTGGTGTCAAAGATTTTTAAGTTTTGCTTATGCACACTCTTCCTCTTTCTCTTCCAACTTGATCATTCTAGTTGCCATAACAACATCATAATAGCAGCGCATTTGCTGCTGTAGTTAAGGTTGTGTCAGCACTTCCATTATAAGCTACTGTTTTCAGGAATTTGTAATTTATCCACAGGCTTAAAAATGACATACAGTAAGCCTATGTAATTGGTTTTAATGTATGGTACGAACTTTTTGAAAGCTGCTGTTGTCTACCTCTAATGGCATGTATAAAATAGCATATTGAGCATATTGTTTCAAGTGTTTTTTTCTTTTTTACAAAGAAGTAGCAAAATATTTTTAGTCTAAAACTAATTTTGACTGGTTCCCATCTGCCAGAGGTATGAGAATCAACATGTTCTTTTGCTCTACCACAATGCTCCGTCATGCCTGTATCCAGTTAGACCCATCTGTTCCTGTTAGTTAAAAGGTTAGTGTGAACATGGTGCTTTTCTGGGAAGTAAGAAAAATACAACCTTTTTAATAAGAGAATTTCATATCTTATTAAGAAATAAGCATTTGATATCTTCAATATTTTTATAATTAATTTTATTTTAAATAAAGACTATCTTAGATGGATGATTTTTGGAATGCAAGTAAAGGGCGAGATTATGAACAAAAGCTAGTATTGAAAAAAGTCAGTTATTCATCGTAGATGCAGTTCCTGTTGTAGAATTTTAACAAGGAATTGTGCTTAACTTTAATGCAGCTTTCTGAAATCTGGAGATTGTTTAAGCTGGAAAACACATCTAAGCAGTTAACATAATTTGCCAAAGATCTGCTCCGTGCTCTATAGCAAGCAATTCCACTAGGATAAAGGGATAGATAGTTCAAGGACTTTCCTCCACCCAAATAGAATTTGGTTTTCTTTAAAACAAATCAGTTTCGGGCAAATTTACAAGGCATAATGCAAACTTGCTGCCCTGAATAATTATGAATTGTATGCTTGTGAGGATTCATGGTTTTTGTTTGCCTTTTTTTTTTAACCTATCTTCTTGCCAAATGTACCGCAAGACAATTGACCCTAAAACAAAATGATGCCTTTTTGCCGTAGGAGACAACGGTATGACAATACATTATACAATTTCAGAAACTGCTCTGTAGCATTGTTACTCATAAACTAAAAAGGAACAGATTTTCTTCTGCTTTTTAATCCCTTACTGTTTTTATTTTACTTTGAATTAAAGTCTTCATTTGCATAAAAATTACTCAGATGTGAAACAAATAGGTTCTTTTTTAGTTTGTCTGTGTAACTTCTTCACTGTAATAACATCCAATTGCAGTTACTTAGACATTGGTTTGTATCAGTTCAGTTGATTGATGTTTGATTAACTTCAGCAACAACATGTAACTTTCAAAGAAAGACTCTGATTTGATTTTAATCGTCCCTAGTAAGTGTAGCTATTAATTTCAAAGGCCTATTTCTTTGGTTTTATTTTTAATGGAAAATCTAGTTTAAACTTTGAATATATTAAATCTAATTTAATCATTTTATTTAGAAAGTATTTGTTTAAGTATATCCTACACTGAAGAAAGATTATGGGTAGTTCTCAACTGAAAAATACAAATAGTTTATTTTAAAAGCTCATTGATGTCTTTGACACAGACTTTGTTTTATTCTAGGCAGGTGAAATATTCAATCTGGATTTCCTATGTCCAAACACTTTATCATCCTTTTATTGCTTCGCTTTTTAATGTATTTTCCCCTCACCTCCCAGAATTTGATTAAATTTTAGCCATTTTCTATTATGGTTCTGAAATAATATTCATTAAATTGATTTTGGAGTCTTTTGTTTCCAAGTGACTATTAGATTTTACGGACAAGAACCTATAAATGTTAGAAGAAAAAACACTTAAACTCCTGAATAAAGAAATTACTTTTAAAAATATACGTCATGGTGGTAGTTGCAGATTGTGTCTCTCTTTCTAGAAGTCTGTGTTTGTTCTCGTATCATCTTGTTAGTTTCTACTTTTACTCCCTCTCCACCTCACCCCCTGAATTTATGCAGCTCTGAATTTCAGAGAGTTGTTTCACCCAGAGCATTAATTTTAAACCTTAGCATGAGTGATTTATTCACCTTAGTTGTTTTCTAGGTTCTGTGTTCTGTTTTGATTTTAATTCTGAAAGATTTTGTCCTCTCTCTGAAAAGGTAAGAATTCATGGAAACGTTTGCATCCTTTGCAGATTTCATAGCTATCAGAAGTGATAGCGTCTCATTTCTGCAACTTCCTTCTTTTGAGTAAATATCTGAAGAGAATCATAACTTAATATTAGGTTGCTGCTTTTCTTCATAGTACACTTGAGATGAGTGGGAATATTGAAAGGAAAAGTTTAATGTTGCAGGCTGTGGATAAACTATAGTCTCTCTGCAGTTTTTGAAATTTGTAATGCAACTCTGTGGAGTTATTAAACTTACATTAGTTAAAAAGTTTGCTCCGTACCAAAGATCTCTCTCTTCTGTCAATGATAATTGGGGTAAAAGATGAGGTTAGATGTCAGTTGCATTTTTGGAACAGTGGTATAGAACTAACAGAACTAATAAAGTCTGGGATGTTGGGCTAAGTTGCTCCAAAAGCTCTTAAAATTTTTTTTCAAATATATGTGCTGTGTTGATCTTTAATCTATTAAAGATTAGGTAGTGGAAGTATGTATTTTCAAAGGGAAGAATTAAATAGTATTACCGAAATCAGGGTGTTTTTTAAAGCCCATGTTTTGTAAATCATAAAAGCAATTATCCAGAAATGCCTAGGTACAGCTTGTTTCCAGAAAGCAATCAGCCATAAATCCCTTCTCTTCTTACTTCATGTCTTATATAATTTTGAAAAAAATTCTCTTCAAAAATACTACATGGTGGCAAGATTATTGAGATTAAAACAACTTTTTGTGCATTCACTAATGTAAAATTTTCTGTCTTTGTTTTCTAATAGATAAACATCCATTTCATTGAAATGATCTCATTCAGCCTTCAGTTGAGCTTAGTTTCAAATTTTGTTATTTTTCAGCCCCATTTGAAAGATTATTAGTTTCCTGTAATTTTTCTTTTCCTAGTATAAAGAATGTTCTCTGTGAGCCATGTGTGTAGGTCTCACCCAGCAGATAGTCACACATCTGAAAAACACAAGCCCATAATTCAGGTAGTTTTATAGTGGTGGTGTGTGGTCCTCATCCTCTGTCTCGGGGTGCGACAAATGAGCTAGATGTTTGTGTTCGCCAAATGATCAGGGCTGTCCTGCAAATAACACAGTCAATTTGCCAGTTGATCAGTGAATGAGGAATGATTTATTGAAGTCTTCTAGGAGAGGTAGAAAAACAGGTCTTGTTCAATTACCTCTATAATCTTCCTGCTGTATATCGGCTTTCATATATGTATTGCGTGGGAAAATAAATCCTTTCTTCCTGCTTTCAGACTGAATGCAGGATTTTCTAAAGACTCATTTTATAAGCTTCGCAATTTTGAAGTGAAATTGGTACACAAAATATAATTTGGGCTGCCTGATAATTAGGACAAAAACAATTAAGGACTACTGCAGCAGTACAGTTTAAAATCTAGCTCGTTATGCAATGAATTAATAAATTAATATTAAAAAATTTGGAATTTTAGTTCACTCTTGCTAATTACATAGGTTACTGTCCAGTCTACTAAGTAATCTTTTCTAGTTTATACATTTTAATCCTGTAATTTTGCTGGTTTAAAACCATCTACTGCAGCCTTTGCAAGAAATATGAAGAACGACTGAAGTAATGAATTCGCTTTCACAGTCTAGTTAAAAACCAGTTCTAACAATAGATAAAGAAAATCTAAAGGAGAAAGAAATCCAGTACTGCTCACATTTGGAAGGGGAATATCAATGAATAAGGCACCATCGAGAGTGCATATTGAAAGGCAAAAAAATCTGAAAAGATGAGAATCTCTCACATGTCCCTGCATCATGACATACATTGTCTTGCATTTTTATCGTGAATGAAGGGGAGTTCTTTGTTGACAGCTTGGTTCTTTTGCATTTTAGTCAACATTTTATTATTTGATTAATGAATCCTAGGAGTTGAGCTTTATCATCTTTGCCTACTTGTGGAGGAAGGACCAGGATTCTTTCTCAGGAGGACGGGAAAATAAACCACATAAGAATCACAGAATCGGTGAGGTTGGAAGGGACCTTTAAGATCATCAAGTCCAATCTATGTGTTGTTGTTTGGGCTGGACTGGACACTGAAACAAATGACAGGATTTTGTTTGTTTGTTTTCTCCTGGGGATTTATTGCTGCAGAGATGGGAACTGGAAAAAAAACAGTAGAACACCTTTATAACCGTTTATGACAGATTCCACATTGTAACTCTCAGTTTGTGAACTGTTTTAAAATTATTTTAGAATTTTGAGAAAGATTGTATTTTGTTATGAGATGAAACTTTATGATTTTAAGGATGCTGTATTTGCAGGAACTAAGGTGTGGTGGGTTAATCCCGGCTGAACGCCAGGTGCCCACCAAAGCCACTCTGTCACTCCCCCTCCTCAGCTGGAGAGGGGAGAGAAAATATAACGAAAAGCTCATGAGTTGAGATAAGGGCAGGGAGAAATCACTCACCAGCTACCGTCACGGGCAAACCAGACTCAACTCGGGGCCGTCACGGGCAAACCAGACTCAACTCGGGGAAAATTAATTTAATTTTCAGAGTAGGGTAATGAGGAATAAAAACTAAATCTTAAACCACCTTTCCCCCACCTCCCATCCTTCCCTTCTTCTGGGCTCAACTTCACTCCTGATTTTCTCTACCTTCTCCTCCTGAGTGGCTCAGGGGGATGGCGAATGGGGTCCTCCACAGGCTGCAAGTGGGTATCTGCTCCACCATTAACCTCCATGTGGGCTGCAGGGGGACAGCCTGCCTCACCATGGTCTTCACCATGAGCTGCAGGTGAATCTCTGCTCCAGCGCAGGTTTCTACCTTCCCCCCATCTTAAACGTGTTACCCCAGATGCAATACCACCATTGCAGACGGGCTTGGCCTTGGCCAGTGGGTCTGTCTTGGAGCCAGCTGGCATTGGCTCTATCAGACATAGGGGAAGCTTCTAGCAGCTGCTCACAGAAGCCACCCTCATAGCCCACCTGCTACCAAAACCTTGCCACACAAACCTAATACATAGGGGAAGGAGGGAAAAATAGATTATAATGGATGTTGTTTGCAACGTGGTTCATCAAGTAACTGATGGACCACTTCAACATTTGAGTAGGCAAAAGCAGGAGAAACTACATTTTTAGAAGTTTGTCAATTAAGATGTCCTAGGAGAGAATTAGTTTCTTGGTGAGAAGTGCTGGGGGTAGTGCAAATAGCATCTTCAGATACCCTTTTGGGCATGCAACTCTGGTTGTGTCACTGAAACTACAGGTCAAAAAGAGTTCCTTATACCTTTAGCTGTTGATTAGTGGTCAGTGCTCCTTTCTGCATCTGAGCTGGGAATGTACAGTTGGAAAACCCAGTAGCTTTTAATAATTATCTACTTATTTAAATGGTACTTGAGTGTAATTCTCTTCCATTTCCATTCAACTGAGGAATTATGAAAATATTAGACTTTGTTTTTTCATTATGTGCTTTTTTGAATGACTCAATGTATGAATGCATTTGTCAGTTGGATTATGAATATCAGGCTTTATGCCTTATCTCAGCCTTTATTTTAAGGAATCTTTGTGTTTTCTTTTGATTACACAAGTGTCAAATCTCAGAGGGGAGCACAAGACTTCTGTTATTCATCACGCGATTTCCTGCCACACTGCAAGCATCCTGCATCCTGGCAGCAAAAGACTGCTATCTCAGTACCCTTCTGTCAGCCCACGTGTAAAGCCTGATTGGGTAGAAACTGAAAGATTCGCTGGCTAGAGAGGCATGGGCATCCAGAGCTGGTGAGAGGCAACAGTGCTCTGCAGAAGCACAGAGGAAGCCTAGGGCCACATCTTGCAGTTGCGGTACCTGTAGGCCAGGGACATGTGTCTTAGGTGAGCTGACATAGATGTGTGCCTGCAATATCGCTGAACAGGATTGCCCGTTCACATTGTTTTCCTAATGCGTGCACCTTCTAAGTTTGATTCTAGTATGCTGCAGAGAACTGCTTTTGGGGAAAGCCTGTCTTTTTGATTGCCACTTTAAAATAGAGCCGAACATTAAAATTCAACACTTGCAAAGTAATACTTTGCAATTCAGTTAAAATGTCTCTGATGGAGACATGACCAATCGTGTGATGAGAAGAAACAGGAAGTTAAGCTGTGATTCTGTTCATCCTGAGCCTTGGAGTACCTTCTGAACTGTCAGGCTTTGCTTCCTGCTGGGTATTTGAATGGAGAAGGCTTCCATGAAGCCCCACCCTCGGATGGAATTGGCTGTTTATGCAGGTGGCAGTTTTGTTCTTTTGTCTCTCTAGGAGGTTTCTTTGACCTGCCTTTTCAGGATGGTGTGTCTTCCCAGTCACCTGGTTTTTACAATTGTATATTAATTTTTGGGGCGTAACTAGGCAAGAGGCTTGGTTTTTTTCCCTCTGGGGGTGCTAGGAAGGGTATTACAATATCATGAAGCTTAGTTTAACAGAGAGACATAAAAATAAGAAATTAAGTCTTAGAATATAGAAGTTGACTGTTATCTGTGTGCTTCAGCTTTTATTTGGCTGGTCCAGGAAGTGTAAATGGACGACCTTCTAGAAGCAAATGAGACCTACGAAACATCTCCATGCTCTTCCAGTATATTTAGGAACAGATCAGAGGAACAAGAGCAATTTCATACACTTATTCAATCAGTGAGATGCTAAGAATATTTTGAGACTATTTTGTGTATTAGTTGAGACAGTCCCATCATCCACCTTCCTTTTATCTCAGTAACAAAACCTGAAAAAAAATAATCTTAAATATATTTAAAAATATCTTGACTGTATTATGGCTGACAGCATTTTCTACCTAGGAGAAAAGAAGTGCTGTTTGTTTAACTAATTAAAGATGACATTTACCTTCAACAGCCAAAGAGATGCTGCTGTCTGTAGAAACACCTTAGTGAACGATCTCAGCTTTGAAGCTAGTCCAAATGAGGATGGCTGAGTACAAAATGTACATTCTGTTATAAAGCATGGTTTCTTTTGATCAGAAGATCTACTTCTGAAGGTAAAAGAGATCATGCATGTTCTGTCGGTGTAATAGAATACAGTTGTATAATTGGAAGGAGAGATCAAAAAATATGTTTAAACGTTTAGACGTTTGACTTCCTATGTGTGTTCCAAATCACTGTAAGCTTCTATGCAGACCATGCTGATAGGACAACTTAAACACTTACTGTAGCATTTTGAGATAATCCATAGCTTATCCATTAAAAAATGTTAAATTAAACCTCAGTTAAAGAGTGGAAACAAAGTAACATGGCCATTTGTAAGTCCTTTATTGTATGTTCTTGGAGTAAGCAAGCACCTTTGGTAAGAATGATGTTCAGGAACATGATATTGGAGTGATCCAACACAGAAGGCTTGTCTCAGGTAAGCCTTAATTTTATATTACCAGTAGTGACTTTGACGTAATAATTTTTGACCTGAAATAGGAACTTCTCATAAGTTTTATAATTTATAGTTGTATAAGAACTTAACTTTATTGTGAATGTGAGGGCTGCTTCTTTAGTGAATAATGATGAGTGATGATATGTTTTTAATGGTATATAAAGAAGAAACATCTTGAAAACTGAAAGTAAATGCTAGCATTTAGTTATTGTCTTGAAGCTGTTGGGTCTTTTATTTTTTTAAACAAATTAAGATTTTAATTAAGCTTTGTTTTATGGCACTCAGTAAGAAAAGCTTTAGATAGAGGCAGAGGTTCAGGTGGCTTGCTGTTTTGAATTCTGTGACTGTTGCCCAAATAGTAATTATTTTTTAAAAAAATAAATGTATTTATTTTTATGATGTGTTCTTAAATAGAATAGAAATAGTGATGCCACTAGTGGAATCTTCTAAGAAAATCAGATTTTTTAAAAATGAAGTTAACTTATGAGTTTTGTTAATAAAAATAAGAAAGTACATAATAGGAAGCAGTAATACTAAGCATTTCTTCTGTAAGCATGACAGACCCAATTCTTTTCTGGTGTAACTGGTTGCATTTTAACAGCAGTAATGCCCATCTGCTTCTCAAGGTTTCCTGGCAACTTCAGTGCACTAAAAGTTATAAATGCTTGAAATTATACTGCAAGTTGTATAATTTTGGTTTACTGAAGCCCATATTGGAACACACTGTTCTAACAAACTGTAACTAGATATAATACGTATTTGTATTTTTTTTTTTAAGTTTGGCGCTGAGTTTTCTCAACATTTATGATTAAATAATAAATCTCTTACTTAGAAACTTTGGCACTCAACACAGAAAAGTGGGCTATTGTAGAATGTGTGTATTAAATTGTAAAATATTGTTTCATTGGGGTTGTGTCTTTGAAAATGGGGTGTATTAATTTATTGTCCAGGTAGACACTTACTGTAATTCTGTTTAGGATGATGAAAAATTAAATGATAGGAGGGGTTTTGCCATAATTATGTTGATCTTCCCATCCTTGCACCACTGATCCATAACTGTAATTTTGGTGAAAACCCTGGAAAATAATTTGAGAGGGTGGAGACTGGAGAAAAATAGAAAAGAAAATGGACACATTTTAAAAACAAAGGAAAACAACTATGGAAGCTCTGAATTTGGCCTAGTAAAAGGAGATTTCTGAGCAGTTTGTAAACCATGTACATATGTTTTTGATACTTCAAAGGTCCACTTAGTTGAAGTATTGGAAGGAGAGAGTAGCTGTCTTCTGTTGTTTTACTTTGCCCTGGGCAACTACTTGTGACTGCTCTTGGAGGTGAGATACTGTGTGATGGACCATCTGTCTGAATAAGCACAACCATTCTTATATTGTAACGCAGAACAAGATTAAATGGGGGATTTAGCCTTTTCATGTTTAACAGTAGAGGCTCTATGGATGTTATAGGATCAAAGGATATTTCAGGTTGGCAGAGTCCTCAGGAGGTCTTTAGTCCAGCCTCTTGAACAAAGCAAGGTCAGCTGTGGTCAGATGCAGTTGCTCAGGACTTTATCTAGTAGGAATCTCAAAGACTGGCAATGGCACAGCCTGCTCCTCTGCCTGGACTCATGATTAAAAGGCTTTTCCTTTAGGCCGTCTGAACGTTTCCTTTCACTTTATCCCTGTTGTTTCTTGTCCTCCCCCCATGCACATTGGACAGCCTGGCTCCATCATCTTCTTAACCTCCCTGTAGGTACTGGCAGGCTGCTGTTAGGTCTCCCCCCAAAGCAGACTAAGCCCGGTTCCCTCAGCCTCTCCTCACAGGACGAGGGCTCCAGCCCCCAACAATGTTGGTGGCTATCTGTGAACTTGCTGCAGTTTATCGGTGTTTGTATTGGAGTTCAGCATTACTGGTGTGATCCGCCAGGCTCCAAAGGAGCACTGCTGGCTCCTGTGCAGCTTGCTGCCTGGCAGGGCCCCAGCTGCAGCCAGTCAGTTGCAGCCTGGAAACATCTTCACTGTGTAGACCAAAAGTAACATAGCAAGTGCATTGCCGTGAGATAAGTTTTAGGTTAAATGTGGAAAAAAAAGAATTCTCATGTGAGAACAGCAAAGCATTTTGAGTAAGCTGTCTAAAGACACTGGGAGTATCTGTCACTGAAGATCTGTGGCAGGTTAGAAGAACATCTTTCAGGAGTGACATAGGAATACACGAGCTTGCTTGGGAAGGAAAAAGTCTAGACGAATACGTGAAGCTTCTTTAAGTGCTGTGATTTCACAATAGTCTGAACAGGAACACAAACTCCCCACATTTTCTTTCTAAGTATTAGTGGCTATTTAAGCTAACATTGCATGAAATAATTATCTTTACTTATACAGGAGGAGTTAGACACGTGCACGTGCTTGCAGGGCTATGATCTTATTGGCATCAGGGAGATGTGGTGGGATGACTTCTATGACTGGAGTGTTGGAATGGAAGGATACAGGCTTTTCAGGAAGGACAGGCAGGGAGGGAGTGTTGCTGTCTATGCCAATGACCAGCTGGAGTGCATGGATGGGGATGCATGTGGGATGGATGAGGAGCCCACTGAGAGCTTATGGGTCCAGATTAAAGGGAGGGCAGGGGCAGGTGATGTTACAGTGGCAGTCTGCTACAGGTCACTCAACCAGAAGGACCGAGATGAGGCCCTCATATACAGACAGATAGGAGCATCCTCCCTTACACAAGCCTTGGTGACCTCGTGGGGGACTTCAGTCACGCTGGTATCTGTTGGAGTGACAACACAGCAGGGCATAAGCAATCCAGGAGGTTCCTGGAATGGGTCAATGTTAAATTCCTTCTCCAAGTGATAGAGGAGCCAAGGAGGAGAGATGCCATGCTGGACCTTGTTCTCACCAACAAGGAGAGGGGCTGGTGGGGAATGTGAAGCTCAAGGGCAGCCTTGGCTGCAGTGACCATGAGATGGTGGAGTTCAAGATCCTTAGGGCAGCAAGGAGGGCACACAGTAAGCTTGCTACCCTGGACTTCAGGAGAGCACACTTTGGCCTCTTCAGGGATCTGCTTGGTAGAGTACCATGGGATAAATCCCTGAAGGGAAGAGCCTGCCAAGAAAGATGGTTAGTATTCAAGGATCACCTCCTGCAAGCTCAGGAGCTCTCCCAGTGAAAAGGAAGTCAGGCAAAAGTGCCTGGAGGCCTTCGTGATTGAACTGGAGAACCTGATGCTCCTGGAGAAACTCAAGAAGGAAGCCTACAGAGGATGAAACAAGGAGAGATAGCCTGGGAGGAATACAGAGAAATTGACCAAGCAGCCAGGGATCAGGTTAAAAATTAAAGCCCAGACAGAGTTAAATTTGGCCAGGGACATAAAGGGCAACAAGAAAAGTTTCTATAGGTATGTTCGTGACAAAAGGAAAACCAGGGAAAATGTGGGCTTTCTCTGTAAGGAAATGGGAGACCTTGTCACCCGGGATATGGCCAAGGCTGAGGTACTCAATGACTTTTTTGCCTTGGTCTTCACCACCAAGGGGGTTGGAACTAGATGATTTTTAAAGTGCTTTCGAACCCAAACCATTCTGTGATTCTCTGATTCTATATGAATGAACATAGCCATACATACCATAAGCTGTAGAAATGAAAACAGAGGAAAATATGTGAGCATATGTGTCACTATTTCTCTTCTACGTTCCATTCCAATCTGTGTATCTTAAACTGATGAAGTATTAAAGCTCAGTTCTCACAGTTAATGATATAGTTTCTGTCTTTTCTTTGATTGTTGTTATATTGTTCTTTGATTATGGTATATAAAATATTAGCATATTAATCACAGTTGAAAGAAGAAATGGCTGATGCCACTGGCAGTCCTAGAAATTACCACTTATACGTCTTCACTGTTTCTCTTCATGATCTACCTTTTAAAGATTTATTTCAGAATGAGATTGGTTATATTGTCATCTTATTACATCATCTTTGTATTAATAACCTTTAATGCAGTAAGCATGATTTAAATTGTATGCATGATTCCAATAAAGAGTACAAGTATCGTGGTGATCAAAGAAAATCAAATTATATACTGGGCTTCTAGATGACAATGTAATTACTGTATTTTAAAATTTTGATTACAAAGCAATAAATAAGCTTTATTTGAAATATTTTTAGAAATTAGGAGCAATCCTTCTTGTCATTTGTGTCCATTTAAGTGAAAGACTTTAGAATATTTAGCACCAGTATTTGTATCAAAAATAGGAATTATGTATGCTATGTAGGAGTGATACTTCAACATGATGTTTCTTTCTGAGGAAGCAGAAATCTGTCCTGGAAAGACTTCTCTTCCCCTGTTGCCCCAACCAAAACCCAAATCAAAAGACAGCCGTCCCACATGTGTGTGTGTGTTCTGCTATGCTTGGCAGGTATGTGTTAGGCTTAGTGAGGACCACACTTGCTACTGCTTTCACTGCTTCATCAACATATATGTGATAATGGTTTTGTTTAGGTAACCATTAGATAGCAATAGCAAAATAATAAAAATATAGCACAACAATAAAAATGTATTTACCACCTCATTCCTTTCTCTGTTCCCCAAATAAACAATTCAAGATAATTCATACAAGGTTTTGTTTTTCCGAAGTCTTGAGAATCCTTTAGTATGAAGAAACATTGATAGACATTGCTTCTGCTATACTTGTGTTCTCAGAAACACTTTAATGTGAATATATCTGAAAACTTCCAATTTGCAATTGTTTTGTTTAAAAGGGACAAATAAATTAATCAAAAAAGAGAATTTCTGCTTTTGGAGACTTAATGTAGTTCTGTACTTTGCACTGAATCTTAAGAATTTAAGGGCTAAAAGTGTGCTATGTATGTGAATAGTTGTCTTTGCTTAAATAGTCTTGCTGAATATATACACACACTATATATTTATATTTGTTTAATATTATAAATGTATTTACCTGAATGTTCTGTTGATGTTACGGGAAAAATGAGTAATTCATATCCAATACTAATACAGAATCTTATTAAAATATAAACCCAAGCAAGTAGGAAAGTAGTTCAGGATGCATTCCGTGATTCCGTGTATCTATTCATGCAGAATTTAGACCTATTACTTATTTTATTAGAATAAAATGTGGAATTAAGGCAGCTATTGTGATATGAGATTAATCCAATTAAAACCAGAGAATGTCTGTAGTAAAGCAAAATGAGGGGGGAAAAAAAAAGTGCAGCAACTGCTTTCTGCTGCTTTCTGATCCTCTCCTCTAGTATCTATAGCTGTGTATAAATGAGAGACTGTTAGGACTGTAAATATGCTTTTCTCTCTAACTTGTTTCCTGCTGGTTGCTTGGTTACCAGTACTTTGCTACACATACATGCAAGATATTACCTTATTCTTCTGTCTTCACACTTTGAGCTTTAATAAGAAGATATGTGATCAAAATTCATGGTTTTATTTCTTTGCATCTAGCTATTAAGGGTTAAATGGCTTATTATCTCTAGAAGATTTAAAAGTAATTATGCAGAATTTATTGACTTCATGTGGAAGAATAAGGTATTCCACTATCTATATATGTCTTTCAGGGGGTTTTGGTGGTTTTATTTTTAATTAAAAAAAAAAAAGTCAAAAGAAAACCTTTGAGATGGGGGCTTTTGCATATTATCACTTTTAGCATTTCATTTTTTCAATGGTTGATAAAAATAATAAAATATATTCGAGATGGTGAAAGAGTAAAACTAGAAGAAAGCCTTTAAATTACCAATATTTTTTTTTCCACACTTGGACAGTCAAAAAAGAATTCTATTCTTTCTGATTTTAATCTTGCACAATATTATAACTTCAGGATAGCTGCGTTTTTATTTTTAGATTCCTCCTGACTTAGGTACAAAAAATACTCTTGCATGTCATTTAATGAAGTTGCTACAATTTTTTGCAGAGTTTTTATTGGCAAAGGTATAGTTGTCAAGTTTTATCAATTTGACAATATGTCCATGCTTTAAAATGTTTTCTTTCCCTTTTAAAATCTGTGTGTGTTAATTTGTGCTCAGACCTACGCACCAACCAGAACAGGCAAATAATTTTCTCTCTCCATGTTGTTATATCCCCCTCCCTTTTTTTTTTTGCTGTGTGTCTTTGTTCTGGATGTGTTTAAGTAGATGAAGGAAAGGAGTGCTATCCTCCAAAACACAAATGGTTTATTCACATTTCTTTCTTCTGTGCTTGTTTAAAAAGATATTTCCATGTTCAGTCAAATCCACACAAGATAGCTAGATATTGCATTACTTTCCTAGTTAGGAATTTCTGTTGGTATGACCGGTCGCACCCGTGCATCCGTGTTGGACTAATTTCCCATCTGCTAGGGCCTTCAAAAGCTGTGTTGAGAACTATGTTAAGATCATCTGATTTTGGAAATTCTATCCGTTGTAAAGATTTAACTTAAAGATGTTTCTTGTAACTGTCCTCCTGCAGCTTGTGCACCCCTCTTTCATTTCACCTACAGCCATTCTTTTCTAGTTGCAATGAAAGAACTGAATGACTTAATGTAAACTGTCATCGTTACCTTTCCTAATGATGGTGGTCTTTGCCATTTCTCCTCTAACTTATCCCCAGTATATTGTTAGTGTCATGATCACTGCAGAATGGTATGTAGTATTTTAGGTATTTCTAGCATATCTGTCACCGTGGTACCTACTAGCTTTCTAGCTTTCAACTAATTGGAGTAAGGGGTTAAAGAACGCAGGTTAATATATGTCTCAAACAGAAGAGCGTGAGAGCAAGGATGGGTAGCCCGGGAGGAATACAGAGAAATTGTCCGAGCAAAGAGGGATCAGGTTAGGAAAGCTAAAGCCCAAATAGAAGTAAATCTGGCCAGGGACATCAAGGGCAACAAGAAAAGCTTCTTATAGGTATATATTATAGGTATAAAAAGATGGCTAGGGAAGATGTGGTCTCTCTCTGTAAGGAAATGTGACAGCTGATCACCCAGGATATGGTCAAGGCTGAGGTACTCAATGACTTTCTTGCCTTGGTCTTCACCAGCAGGGGCTCTTGCCATACTGCCCAAGTCACAGAAGGCAAAGGCAGGGACTGGGAGAATGAGGAACTGCCCACTATAGGAGAAGACCGGGTTCAAGACCATCTAAGAAACCTGAAGGTACACATGGGACCTGATGAGATTCATCCATGGGTGCTGAGGGAACTGGCAGGTGAACTTGCTAAGACACTATCATATTTGAGAAGTCATGGCAGTCCAGTGAAGTTCCCACTGACTGGAAAAGGGGAAACATAACCCCCATTTTTAAGTAGGGAAAAAAGCAAGACCTGGAGAACTACAGGCTGGTCAGTCTCACCTCTGTGTCTGGCAAGATCATGGAGCAGATCCTTCTGGAAACCATGCTAAGGCACAAGGAAAATAAGGAGGAGATTGGTGACAGCCAACATGGCTTGATTAAGGGCAAATCACGCCTGACAAATTTGGTGGCCTTCTATGACAGCATTACANCAATATAGCAGCCTTCCAGTACCTAAAGGGGGCCTACAGGAAAGGTGAGGAGGGAGTGTAATGACAGGACAAGGGGTAACATTTTTAAGCTAAAAGAAGGAGATTTACATTAGATATTAGGAAGAAATTTTTTCCTGTGAGGATGGTGAGGTACTGAAATGGGTTGCCCAGGGAAACTGTGGATGCCCCATCCCTGGAATTGTTCAAGGCCAGGCTGGATGGGGCTTTGAGCAGCCTGGTCTAGTGGGAGGTGTCCCTGCCCATGGCAGGGGGGGCTGGAACAAGATGATCTTCAAGATCCCTTCCAACTCTTAACCATTCTAGTATTTTATGTTTCTATTTAATTGCCTGCTTTTAATTTATTCCCATATTTTCCATGCATAGCCATGGAAGTAGGAAACTGATTTAAAGGTTCATTGAATAGATGAACACAAGCTTTCTCATGTCCTTCTATCTCATCTCCTCCCCTCCCTGTCCCCATCCACCCCCTACTTGTTTTGTAAATAGTGTACCTGAGTCAAAAAGGCAAAAGTATAAGCAATTTGAGAAGATCGTTTAATGTCAGTTGCATGTGTGTTAATAGAATGATGATAACTTGAGAAGTCCAGACTTTTTAAGCCAGTCTTTGATGCACTGAATTGTGCTTCCTAAATGATCTTCTTCTGCATCTTAATATTGGTAGCCACTGTAGAATTTCATGAATGTTAACTGATACACATTACAAATGTGCTGTTTTACGTTAATTTTTGTAGAGAGCTTGGGGTATCAAATGTTGGGAGAGTAATGCCACAGCGATGTTTTCTGAAATAGTTCACTAATAAAAAATATATTCAGATAAACTTTCATATTTAACTCTTAAGAATAAAAACTTTTAAAAGTAATTAAAAAAAGGCAATGTCTAAGTGGTAACCCAGTAATTTACTCTTCTTTTCCAAATTTCATTTTCAGAGATGTGCTCGCCTTCATTGTTTGTCCCCTAAATACTTGGGTATACTGAATTAATGGCAGAAGAAAAGTGAATATCTTCTTAAAACGTATGCTTCTTGCTGAATCTGACAGCAGCTTTAATATATACTACACAGTAAAAAATTTGTGAAGTGCTTGAAAAAATGTATGCAAAAGGTCACTAATCATCTTGGGAGAAACAGAATATATAAATTTCTATTAAGTGCATTTTCTTCTTTCTCTCTCTCTTTTTCAAAAAAACAAGTTTCTTCAACAGTTAAAAAAAATTTGAACTTTTCTTAGCCTAAACCTAGGACCTGAAACCTAGGACCATAAAAAAGCATCTCTGATTAGGGCTTCTAGAGTGGAAGACAATTTATCATGTGTATGAAACAACGGTTGCAGAGTTGCCCAGTTTATTTTCTTGGGTTTTCTACTTAACTTTAGTGAAATATGGTATGCATTCAAGAAGCCAAAGCATTGCAGAATGCACAAGTGGTTAGGATTATGAAGTTTCGTATCCATGCAACATAAAAGGTTACCTTTTTTCCTAAAGTGGATCAGGAAAGTTAGGGAAGTTCCCTAACATAAAATGAAATAATGCTTGAACTCTCTTCTAGATTCTTGCTAGGATAAAGTAACGTAGGATGGTTTTGGGGGAAAAGGAAAGATGGCTTCTGCATAAGTGTGAAAAATACTAATCATATTGTGAATTCCTACTGCACCGTGTTAAAACTTTAAATGGAATAAAAAGTACTCTTCCCATTATGTATGAGGCCACCATAAAATTCATTGTATCACCACCTCTTTGATATTTTTAGATTCAGATAATATTTTCAGAAGAGGAGAATAATTATAATAGGTGAGTCTAGGTGTCTAGGTACTCAATGCAGGTAGAGTCTGANNNNATGCTTCAGTGTTAGCCCTGAAAATCTTAGTATTGAAAAATCTAATGTAGATAAATGTTTAGTTTTGTTTCAAATGCTTCTTTGTGAGGTAGTTACTTATTTTAAAGAGTGACTTCTCTTCCTTTCTGGAGAATTATGTGTATAAAGATTAACTGTGCCTGTAATCTGATAACTTCTTTAGGAGCTATCAGCATCATTCTGATTTTTGGATTATCACGAGTAACTGCCTTAATAAAGGGAGAAAAAAAAAATCTTAAGTTGAACTACACAAATATCAATTATATTTTTTAAATAAGAATTCTGTTTTCTCTGTTTCAGTGAATCCAGTTGAAACTCTTTACGTTGTAAAGATAACACCAGTAGTAAAACTCTGAAATGATTTAATTAATATAGTAGACTTGTTATATGTCATGCTAACTGAACTATACACAAACACACCTTCCAGTGTGTCTACTTACTGTTTCTTAAGTAGCTATCCATAGTGTTAAGTTCCGTGAGTGGTTTTCTGGTATGTGAAAATGAAGGACACAGAAAAAATCCCTTGCTTTCTTTTTGTAGTATATAAAAACACAGATGACTGTCCAGTGAAAGAAAGTAACTTGCAATAAAATGAAACTTTATTAAATGAGGTGTACTGAAAATTAGGAGGGTGTATAATAGTATTATTTGTTAGGTTATTTGGCCCCTTCTGCAGTTTGGGTAAGCTTCTTTGCTCAGGATCTGTGTCAATCAACACTATGACAGCTACTGCTTGGTGGTTTGCATGTTGGAGTTACTTGTCATTCTGTGAATTGCACGGAGACCCTCTGGCTTACTTAAGTATGTGTTCTTGTACAAGTTAGGTACTGAGAGTTGTGGGATGACTGGTCTTGCATATAGAGTCATAGGAAATCTGGAGGTGAAACCTCCACTTTCAAGTTTTAATCCCCTCAACCGCCTGGTCTCTCCACACCAGAGAGTTCCAGCATTGTTATGGTTTCTCAAATCCTGACCTGTTGTCTGTATGCGTGTCAGATGACACAAAAGCTGCTTCAAGATGATGTTGAAAAAAATAAAAATGGCCTAGCTTGCATGTTTTTCTGCAGGAGATTAGAAGCAGTTGAGGCAGTATGTGCCCCATCCCCGGTTCTGTGCAGGCCTGAAGAGAAGCCGTGGGCCACCGCTGCCTGTCACCCCAATGGGAGAAGCAGCAGTGGGGAAGAATATTCTTTTCCCTGAAGCATGGGCTACTTAAAAATTGTTCCCAAAAGGCTATGTAACTTTTAATTTTAAAACACAGATAATCTTTCATTATTCCTTCTGAAACCTTTTCCATCATGAAGTAGTTTGGTACTAAAAAGTCAAATGGTCAAAAGGTTCTACAAAAATTGCAAATATTTCCTCTTACATCACATTCAGTAGTCATTAGGGAATGGGAATGTGTCTTCATTACTGAAGCTAAGGCAGGTATTGATTTGGAGCTTTATAGCTTTCTATACATGTATTGACATCTGCTGTTCTTTAATCGCTGCTGTTTATTCAATTACAAAGAAAATGATTGCTTCCGACTCATCCTATCCCAATATGCTATTGGTATCATAGTAAATTTTGAGGGGAATTTGCTCAAGAAAATGGTGCAGATTTTCTAAATGAATTAAGTTAAGCTTATTTAATAAGACAAAAAAACCCCTCAGAAACAGTAGCTTGAGATGAATTAAGCTTTTACTTATAGTTCCTTACTTTGCAGTTCTTAGAGGTCTCATAATGCTGTTTCCAGTGGTTTTCAACAGTGAAAGGCGGAATGCTGGTTTAAAAAATGCCACCTCAGCACTGAGTGAAGTGCAGTTAGCCTGAACGCAGGGGAGAGGCTGAAATGCGCATAAGTGCTTCTTTCCTCTCCCTCCTCAGTTTAGTTTCAGTGTTGTCATCTGTTCTCAGGTGAACAGCTGACTGAAATTTTGATCTTAATGAAATTGGAGAAATAGGAAATTCACATTGTAGTTCTGGTTTTAATTTTTAATGCTAACTTTATCTTGGGGTTTTGAACATGTCTGCATGGCTGATCATGCTTCTGAGCGACTGTATGCTAGAAATAACACATAGAACAAGCCTTGTCTATGTTACTCTGTTATTTTTAAAATGTTTCCTTGTGAGTCTAAGTTTGTATTACCTGCATTTGATATTTTCTACTTGTCTTAATAGGGCATCAGTGAAATTCCCCTGGTATGGATTTAGGTTTTTATTTCTAAATTGGCATATATATCAGAGACTCCTTTTAGAGAGAGATTTAGAATTAAATGCACAGCCCTTAATTTCAATGATTATGATGGTAATAGCGGAAATAATCAGTGCCATTTCCTCTATCCCCTTTGCAAGCCGAAGAAAAATCTATGTCACTAATTTGTTTATATAATGCATTTTGCAAACTAATTTAGTAGATGCAGTAGTACAAGTAATCCTCTAAATAACATTATAAATTAAAGGACAGATTCTGTCACCTTCATTCATATTAAGTTATGCCCTATTTTACAAGCAATTCTTTGGGTTTTAATAGGACCACAGTAAGGGTAGAATTCCACTGAAGTAGAACCTGTTTGTTTCTGTTGGGATTTAGTTGTTTAGTTTTACATTCATTGTACCATTTTATGCTCTCTTACATAACTAGCTGTGCATAATTAATGGAAGTGTGAGTTTCTTAGGAAATATAGTAATTTCATTTTCTGAAATTGCCTTTCAGCTTGCTTCTGTCCTCTCTCTTTCCCCCCAGTAGATACTCTATTTCTTCATTTACATGTAGAGGAATAGAATATGCGTGTCAAAAAGCTGTAGCAGTAAAAGAATCTGAAAGAGGTAAAAGAGGGTTATTAAACAGTCAGGTATGAAGCGTAAATCAGTCAAGTAAAGCAATAATAGTACATTTTCTAGCCCTCCTCCCCATATTTTATTCATTTGTTTTGTAACAACATCTATATATGCATCACAGTAAGATTCACTGGAAGATAAATTCCCTTCCCCGAAGACCTTATAAACTAGTTATTCAGAAATGTAGTATGTTAAAGTTCCTACCAAACTCAGTTAGTAACCAGGAAATACAATGTAACAATTAAATTAGAAAGTAAAAGGGGACCAAGGTGTCAGAAAAATTCAGTTGTTTTTCTGTGATTTAAATGAAAATTTTTGTGAAGGTTATAGCCTTCTGTCTGTCACATCTTAATGATTTCATCTTGGAAAGTCATTAACTTGAATCAGAGTAAGCGGAAGACTACGTAATCAGCCCAAGATTTGACAGTGACAAGGAAATTTTAAAATAATGCTGTAAGATAATATCCTGATCAAAAAAAAAAGGTTCCTTTCTGAAGCTCTTTTTAAAAACAGTGTTTCCCATGGACAAAAGAACTAATAAGTTCATTTTTTTTATAGTTTGTTTTTACGTGCTTTTCTCTGTTGCCAGCTTTTTTGTCTGGACGAAAAAGTCAGTCCATGCTGTTACTGGTTTAGACTTACAGATTTGCTGATTGCCCTGCTGGTTGCTGGCGGATCATGGCATAGAAAAGTGCACTCTTCACTGGGTAAAAAACTGGCTGGATGGCTGTCCCCAGAGAGTTGTCATTAATGGGGTGAATTCTTCTTAGTGGCTGGTCACCAGTGGTGTCCCTCAGGGCTCAGTTTTGGGGCCAGTTTTGTTTAATATCTTTATCAGTGATGTGGATGAGGGGATTGAGTGCACCCTCAGTAAGTTTGCAGATGACACCAAGATGGGCGCGAGAGTTGATGTGCTTGAGGGCAGGAAGGCTCTACAGAGGGACCTGGACAGGCTGGATCCATGGGCCAAGGCCAGTGGTATGAGGTTTAATAAGGTGAAGTGCTGGGTCCTGCATTTCAGTCACAACAACCCCAAGCAACTCTACAGGCTTGGGGAAGAGGGGCTGAAAAGCTGCCCGGCAGAAAAGGACCTGGGGGTTTTGGTGAACAGCCGGCTTAACATGAGCCAGCAGTGTGCCCAGGTGGCCAAGAAGGCCAACAGCATCCTGGCCTGTATCAGGAACAGTGTGGCCAGCAGGAGTAGGGAAGTGATCGTGCCTCTGTACTGGGCACTGGTGAGGCACCACCTCGAGTGCTGTGTTCAGATCTGGGCCCCTCTGCACAAGAGGGACATTGAGGTGCTGGAGTGTGTCCAGAGGAGAGCTGCCAAGCTGGGGAGGGGTCTGGAGACCAAGTCGTATGAGGAGAGGCTGAGGGAACTGGGCATGTTTGGTTTGGAGAAGAGGAGGCTGAGGGGAGACATCATTGCTCTCTACAACTACCTGAAAGGAGGGTGTAGAGAGGCAGGTTTTGGCCCCTTCTCCCAGGTGAATAATGACAGGACCAGAGGAAATGGTCTGCAGTTGCAGCAGGGGAGGTTTAGATTAGATATTCAGAAGAATTACTTTATTGGAAGAGTGGTCAGGCACTGGAACAGCCTGCCCAGGGAGGTGGTTGAGTCACTGTCCCTAGAGGTATTTAAGAAACGTGTAGATTTGTTACTTCGGGGCATGCTCTAGTGGCAGAGATTGTAGGGTGGGCTGCTTTTTTGTGTGTGTGTATGGTTGGACTCAGTGATCTCAAAGGCCCTTTCGAACCACAAAGATGCTATGATTCTATGAACATGCTGCATGTACATTTTTAATGTGATATTAATATTTGTCATATTCCTTGAAAATAACTTCTTGCTGAAAGAGTAATATCCTCTGAAAATAAGTCTCTGAATAAATTGGTTATTGCTTATTGAAAGCACTGTAAATTGCTTTAGTTAGTTAAACTATCCCAAAGTTTGTGAGAAAGAAAACACTCACAAGTATGTTAGGAATAGTAGAGATTGTGGTCCTAATCATATCAATAGTACAGCAAATTATTCCAGCCATGGATGCAGTTAATAACAGCAAAAGAGACTTTATTTTATCTGTGATTGACAGAAAATACTCCCCCTTTCTTTCCCATCTCACTTCAGTCCTGTAATAATTTCAACTCTCTGTTTACAGATTCCATGTTGTTTTCATTCTTTTGTATGAGGATAAACTTAGGAGAATGTCAGTCATAGTTATGGACCTGTATTTTTTGACACTTATTAGCCAATATTATCCTAGAAATAATACACCATCTCATGAGTCCGAGAGAAAAGAACCCATCTATCCTAAGTTCTCTGCAAAGATCTACGTACTGAGATGGCCATGTTATATGAGGCAGCTGCATGCAATAGCCTTGTTCTGTCCAAATGCAGAACTAATATGTTATAAAATATATTTTGGACTTATTTTGTCCTCCAAGTGCTTGCTTAGATGTTTTTATTTTTGACTACTCTTGATTCATCCGGTGAAGACATGTGGGACTTAGGGTCAGGGAGGAAAGAAAAGAAAACTTTGAAAAAGGCCCAAAACCAATGTCTGTGTTGGAATTTTTCTGTCTGAACTAGGTGTCGTTTGAAGGGTCACCTTTTTATGATGTAATAGAATAGCATTTGTAAATTGCTGAAAGCTTTTGTTGTTACATTACTGAAGAAGGATAAGGATACAGCAGTGAGGGATGCCTTATTATTTTCTTTGCCAGAACCAGCAACTGAAAATGCTAGATTCTTGCCAGCTTTTAATAAACCATTTAATAGGACTTGAATTTTGGGAGAGGATAGGCATGACGCAGTATGCTGGTGAAGTAAAATGAAAAACAGAACACTCAAGTCAAGAAACTTCTATTTAAAATTGCAAACGTTATTTCCAACTCTAATCCTGTATTACTGTAAAATAATTGAAAAAATATTGTTATATATTAATAAATACTGGAATACTTAAATACAGATTTTTAATACTCTGTTTTGAGACTGTTGTGAAGTAATTATAGAAATTAAGGCATAAGAAAGCTTACATTTTCCTTTACATTTGCCTCTGCCAGCAGTTTATAAACTAGATCATTGTATAACATAAAGATACTTAGTATCTAGTATAGTATATATACTTAGCATATATACTTAGTATAAAGATACATAAGACTGGTAATCAATCAGGATAGCACAACAAAACAAAAGAAAACTGTAAACATCGTGATCCTGGTTTGTTGGTTTTTTTTCAGTACAGAACAATCTTGTCATGTTCAATTACAATTTGCTGGTTAACTGTCCTTCCAACTCAGCCATTATATCATTTATGAAGCACTTAGTTACTTTCGCTAATTGCTGTCCTCTTTTTTTTGATAGAATTGTTGTTGAGCATGATTTCTGATTAGCATTGCAAGAAATGGCGAGGCTGAGGGCTCTTCAATTCAGATATAGAAAGCTATCACATTTGCCCCTGTATACTAAAAATCCTAAGGGCTTGGTTTGGTTTGTTTTTTATGTTTGTTTGTTAGGCATAGAATTGCAATCCTACTCAGGTTTTCTAGGGCTTTTTGGTGTTTTTTTAAAAAATCTTGATGTGTTTATACATATATTGATGTATTGACTCTTAGTGGGTGGTTTTTTGGTTTTGAGAGGTTTTTTTGAGTAGATTTATATTAGAGAGGAGCATAGACTGCTATCTGCCTTTCAAATTCAGTTGATACTGGACTGAATATCCAGTTCTTATATATTGACAAATAGACACACATCTGCATTTTCCTACTCTAAGCTTCATTTCTTTGGGAGACCAGGCAAACACCGATGTCAGTGGAGAGGAAAATGTAAAATTATTCCTGTGGCTGAAAATGAAGAGAGTTACTCCAGGGGGAGCACGGTCTTGACAAACTGTGTTTGAGAAAGCAATTAGAAAAACAGGTAGCGGCAAGGGAATTGCACAAGAAATTTATGTTACTGTAGCGTCAGTGAGATGTGCTATCTAGGATTTTTAAAGAGAGAGAAATTTAAAAAGCTGAAGTAAAAGGTTTATTTAGAAGTGGACAGGACATCTTTCACTCTTTTTTTTAGTGATGAAACAGGATTGATTGTGATATCTATCTTTTATTGGAGGAAATAAGCTTTACATCCTTAGTTTGCATTTTTTGACAAATTTGGCTTCAGAGAGGATTATTTACCTCCAAACATTGTTTTGTATGGATTAGGACGTAAAATTAATCCAATCTGTGTAGCCAATTTTGACTGATTCCCCTGCTAAGGAAGTTGAAAGACAGTCAGTCTCTCCAGAGGTTTTGGTTTGGGTGTCAGAGTCTGTGAACACCTGTTTCATTAATGAAATAATGTTTTTAAGTCCTGACTATGGTCAATGAGGCAACTGAACCTTTAGACATGGAACAAGCTAGAAAAAGGATGCTATTCCATATAACTGTCTTAAAACTGTACATGGATATGCACATCTCATGTATTTTGAGGAGGGGCGTTACAGACAATGTGGAGAATGAAAATACTGAAAAATCAGGGTAAAAGTTAATTCTAAGGGAGAGTCCTGGCACAGTTAGAGAATGACTGCTGCCCTTAGCAAGTGTTTTATAGAGCTTTTGGTATTTTAAAAGTTGATAGGCCTTGTAATATAGGATTTATTAGGTAGGCTTTATAAGTATTAGGGCAAGATTAATGTGTGACAGCACAAGCACTTTACAGTACTTTGTTATAAATAGTTTTATCCATGCCTATCCAGCCATGTAACTTCTGCAGCACCATAGCTGGCATTATGCATTTTAATTTACCCACTAAAGAACATAATTTTATAATAAGGCCTTTGATTTTCCAGGTGTGGAGTATTTGGAGTATTTGTACTGTGGAAGTGAAAGACTTCAGGATAAAGTGTTTTTAGAATGTGTCTTCCTTTTAGAACAAGTATCTGTGCCAGCCTACACACAGATACTTAGAGTTGTTTGATAATTGCTTTCTCCCATGAGGCTCCTTGGCACTGAAATAAGAACCAATGTGGTTAACCCTCATTAAAACAAATAGATTAATTTCTTACTAAAATGGAAGACCTCTTTTTAATCATTCAGCTTCATGCTATTTAGAAAAGTGTTCAATTATTAAAAGGCTGCTGTAATTTAATGGACTAGAAAGACTCTGCACTTCATTAAATTGTATGAAATGCCATGTTTTTTCTTGATACACAAATTATTCACCTTGCATTTCTCAAAATATCTAAGCTTTCATCTTACTGCTGTATGTCAATTTAAATCTTAAATTTGACCCATAAACTTTGAAAATTAAAATACTTTCTCTGTAAAAGACTTGCAAAAAATAATGGTGAGTACTTTCATGAGCCTTCTAGCTTTGTGAGCAATGCTTCTTGTGAAGTAGAAGTGCAGTCTACTTCCTTGTCTATACAAAGTAGGAAACTGGTAAACTGTAGGCATCTCAATAAAGCCACAAGAACAAAAGGCCAAGTGTTGGAGGTGGTTCCATCTATGCATGTGGTTGCCCAGGGACAGGCTCCGAGTGGTCCAGGTGTGAGCCAGCTGCACTCCAGAAGCCCGGTGGGCAAATGAAACCCGCTGACCCCATCTTCAGTGTGAGTGTTGTTATTGCTTTGTTGTCAATTTTTTTTGCCAGTGGCTGCTTCATCTGAATTCTGACTTCAAATAACACTGAAATTAATCAATTTTTTATTTTAATCCGAGGCTTAAATCAGAGGAATACCAGAGAAATCAAAAATACTTAAGAGTAAACAAAGCCAAATTAAACGAATGCTTGGTGATGAGTTTTACTTACACGGTTTAAATAAATACAGAATAAACCTGCTTTTTAATTCTGTGGATAGGCTTCATATGATCATACGGTTACTGCAAATATGTAGAGAAAAACATCTCTGAGCTGTCTTATTTACATGCTCTGGATCAATCTGTGCTGCTGTTTTAGTCTAGGTAAAGAAATGCAGTTTTGAAGTGAATCTCACAGTCATCCCACCTTGCTGTGGTTTAGTTCACACCACTCGTGATACTTTGATTAACACAGATTTTTTTTTTCCCTTTAGAAATATTCCCCTATTCATAGAGAGCCCTTCACTGTAGGCTTCTGAAGAAAGCTTAGTAAAGTTGTTTTGAAAGTTACCAAGCTTTTATTTCTAGTGTCATTAGCTTAACAGATAGAAACTATTTGTGTGAAAAATTGGTGTAGGCATGCTGTTCTAGGATAATTTAGAAGAAGTGTGATTAATTCAGTTTTTGAGTAATTCATTGTTTTGGTTGAGCCACGGAGCTTCATAAGTTTATTGTGGGACAAAAAGCTGTTGAGAAACAAGTTTAATTGAAAAGGGAAACACATCTTTTGCAGAATGTAGTTCTGTTAGTAAAGACAGGCTACGTTTTCATGTGTCCTTTAAACAAAATGTGTGTCATCTGAAAACTTCACATTGTTTAACTTTCCTGTAATTAAAGCTAGGTAAGGTGGTTTTGTTAAAATTACTGGGCTGGATTTTTCATTTAATTGTCTTTAATATCTTTAAAATTAATTTGGTCACCCTTCTGATATTTTTGTTCAGATTATAGGAGAAAAAATATTATTATAGTTTGAAAGTAGTAAAAAAAATGGTTTGTATAATGCTTTGATTATGAAAATGGTGCATTTTCTTTAAGTTTAGTAGCTATTCTTGTTAAAGCTCTTTGTAACAGTCACTGTGCTCCCCTTGCAATGTTTTTTGTTTCCTTCTTCTTCCTCCCCTTTGCCCTGAACATACATCAAGGTATTCTGTTGAACGGTTCAAATTCCAGTCAATGGCTACTCCGCCTCAATTTTGACAAAAAAATATGTTCTGAAATATTTATCTCTTTTTCACTGAGGATTCACAAATGAATGTTTTTCTCCAAGGCTGAGGAAAAAGTGTTAGTGAGAGTAAGTGCTGTTGTGTTATGCTGACTGCATCAGATGCAGGGCACATGCAAACCCATTTCTGACTTGTGCTTTTATATTGCGCCTTCAGCTTTGTAAACATTGTACCTACTTTCTTGTGAAAATATTTTCATTCTGAATAATATGCTCAATTTCAAAGCGAATGGATTCTTTAATAGTAGCAATTGCTGTTATTTTCAGACATTCATTTCTAAACAATTGAGCTTGTTGCGATTTTATTTCTTCAATTTTAGGCACACAATAGTAGGGACTCCTGTAATGCTCTGATCTTGAGTAGAGCTAGAGAGTCCTGCTCTAGTTTATCATTTCTCTTCACTGCTCCTGAGAGCACGTATCCATTTTTTCTGCTGTGCCAGCTCTGATGCTTCTTGGAATCTATTTGCTAAAAATGGCAGAAAGTTTAATTGACAAACAAACCAGGAATACTTTTCTGGCGGTTTGGCAGGGTGAGTCAGCTCAGAAAGGATTCATCAGAAGGGAGGATGTGCGGCTACGCAGCTAGGACCTGAGCAAGAGGAGGTGTGAGTGGAAGAGCCTCCAGAGCTGGGGCATGGGAGAAGGTCTATGATTATATAGCTACGGGAGTGGGTGGAAGAAGGGGTGAGGGGGAGTCGTCTTTCTGACATGACTGAGTGGTAGATTCTGTGCCAGAAGCCCAGTGCCCTCAAGTACTACCTGTATGTTATCCACTGCTATGCTGAACACTGCAATTTATATACTTATGCTAGGTGTTAAGAATGGCAACGTGAAAAGCACTCTACCATAAACATCACACAGTATGTGTGATATGGGAAGTTACCCACTATTTTTCAGAACGGAAATGTAGGATGGTAGAATCACAGAATAGTTCAGGTTGGAAGGGACCTTAAAGACAATCTAGTTGCAACTCCCTTTTCCTAGAATGAACTGGTCTGATTTTGCTGGTAGCTTGAAGGAAAAATTGCCGAAATATTTTGTCTTATCTGATTGCTTCTTTTCACGTTCAAATGCTAATTTCATTTTGTCTGCCTAAGAACGTTATCTAAAGATAATGGAGCTGTGAGGGGTAGAGGTTAGTCAAAGTACAAATTGCCGGGGATTTGTTTAGTTGTAGAAACGCAACTTCTGGACTGATTGAACACACTTTTAGCGGAACTAGATCCTTGTACATTTTTGTGCACTTCTAAAGGCAGCTATCTTGCAGAAACATCTCTCTCATTTTAAATCAAGATTTTTTTTTTATTTATTTTTTGATAGTGTGCCTTAATTGCAGTTTCTGAAACAGTCTATTTTCACTTTTAACTAGTGTGTTTATTTGGAATGTGACTCTCTTAATTCCACATTTTCTTTTGTGTTTGTTTTACGTATGTTTGGCTGTCTGTTTGTGTTTGTTTGTTTTTTAAACTCTGTTGAAAGTTTCATTGTATTCCTGCAGCTAAGTAGGTCTTTCAAAAGATATTAAAAAATTATTAGTAAAAGTTTACACTTTTATATTAACTTTAACGAAGTATTGCAAAATATGCAGTTGAAAAAAGAGAGGGGAGAAATGACAAAAGATTCTGTCACATAATTGACAGTTTTACTCCTGTCCTTAAGTTCTGACTACAGGAAATATTTTTGCTTTGTCAGTACTTCATAGGTTTTCAGTAATAACCGAATCTTGTTTTAAGGGGTTGTTTTAAAGAAACTTCTTATTGGAGCTAAAGCTGAAAACTCGCGGTTTTATTTCATACATGTACCATGTAATGACCATTACTTTCCTTTTCTCTGAAAACTTGCAAGGGAAAGTATGTACTTTTCTGAGAGTAAACAACAGCTTCTTCAGGATCTTTTAAGTTTTTCATTAAGACTAGTTCATGTAGTCTTTCATCATTAGTCTATTTATAACCTAAAGGGTACTTTTTTTTTTCTTTTTAGTATCTGCTGAGGAGTGTTGTAGGTTACAGCAGGAAAATACAAACAAAACCCATATTGTCAAGTAGGGTAATGGGTACTTACTGATCATAGATTTATGTACAAGGCATTTTAAAATGAGAATGTAGTAATGCAGCAATTTTTTTTTTCAAGCTTTAAAAAAAATTGTATTTGCATTATGACTTAGATTATTTTCAAAAATCTTCTAGAAGGAACTCGAATACCATATAATGTTTTCCATACATTAAAGAACCCTTTAGTGCTGCTTAGAGGGTCTGACCTTAGGAGCTAAGAACTACTGGCCTGTCGGGAGAAGAAAGCAAGCGTCACCATAAGGTTAGTTATCATATTCTCAGACCGTGACGTTCAGATTTCTATTATGAAAATTAACTTCTCTTTGGCTGTCACTTCAGTGTCAACAGAATGTGAACTAAATTCTCTGATCCCTTATTCATTTTTCATGTTCCTCTCCGAGGACATAGTACCCTGAGATCAAAACTCCCATTTTACCAGATACACTAGTTCTCTGTGTTATGGCTCAGTTTTATATGACAATTACAGCTTATTCTTAGATGTCATATGCTTCAGAAATAGAAATAGATGCTATTGAAACTTATGATTCCACCGGGATCTATTTAACAACAGAAATATTTTTTCATTAAAACAGAGCCATTACTGTTGGTTTTCCAGTAAAATAGAACCCAGTAATAGTGCATTCACAGATTGATGTGTTGAGCATTTTTACATATCCCACTGTTCTTTCTGTTTCTGGGTAGCTATAACATCTGTACACGTAGCAGTCTTACTAGGGTTGCTGATGGAACAAAACATTACCTATTTTTATGGAAGTCTTAAACGTCAAATTTGTAGGAACTTTTATAAAGCAGCAGTATTTTTTGCTCTCGCATAACTCCAAAATTTAACAGTACCTTTCCAGAGAAACAAATCAAAAGTGTATCAGTATAAAGTTATCTGGTGAACTTTTACTACAAGGATATTCATTATCAGATTTTGGGGACTACATTCTGTCAGTGTTTAAAACCTACAAAGAAACCCAGGAAGATCACAGCAGATCAGTTGCCAGTGTTCACCAACTAAGTATGCTTTCTGACTGGGTGTTTGATCTTGATCGTATCTGTTCTTCGTAATCCTCTACTCATAAGAAAAGTGCCTCTATTAATTTTTCATATCATATAGGACACCAATGAAGATCAAAGAGGTAAACAATCCACAAAATGCACATGCTGTCTGTTTCCAGCTGGACTTTTTCTACTCTCAGGAGTGTGTCTCGCCAAAAAACTATTCAAAGAGACAGTAAGCCCTTATCATTCCTGGAGGCGTGGGATTTGTATCGTATCTCAGAGGAGGAGACTTTATTCCTTCCTGCTTCCAAAGAAGAAAGGTGGTGAATTCAGTTGAGAGAACTGAATGATTTCGGCTGCTGCTTTGTATTCACATTGGTCACTTTTTTATTTCCATTATCAGATTAAAAACAATAGTAAAGGTACCTACTTTCCTAAGCATCCATCCATCCAATACAAAGCTTCTGAGATCCTCACGTGGAATGTATTATATTCCTGTATTAAGCACCTGTACAGGGTCATGCTTTGACCTTCCAGTAGCAGTGAGAACATTCAGGCAAACACTGCGGTGGTGGTGGCCTGTGTATGCTGCCAGACTGTGCAGTTGTTCATATGTGAAGATATCTGGCTTACAAAAGACATTTCTTGTGAACAAATTCAAAGACTACCCAGACACAGTCATTGGTCTGGCACAAGAATATAAAAGGTATCAAAGGAAGTCTGCAAACAATATGTAGCTAAAGAAGAGGGCTTCTTTTTTTCTTTTGAGAAGCCTCTTACGAAGGGTACCCCTGAAAAAGTACACAGTAGACGTTTTTACTATGTCTGCCCTGTAAAATTTATGGCCGTGGTTCTGGGCTCACAGAAGCGTGAGTAAATGCACTGTTAATGGATGCCAGACTGCACTGTGAAATCAAGTTTGCAGTTTCCAGCATGAACTTGGTCACCTTTTAGGTCATGTGACCTCTTACAGACATGTAGCACCTCATGCACTAGCTTTTTTCATTATTTATTTATAGACATTTATAGCCCAAATAAGTGCCTCATAGAGAAACTGCGTAGAGGGTGTTTTTGAGAAAGTAAAACTTGCTGGAATTTTTGGAAGATAGGCTTAGTATGGGGTCATGTTTTTATGACTGAATCAGCTGATACACGCTTTTCTACCTTGAGCTATTACTGTCAAGTAACCTAGTAACTTATAACTCAAAGTAGGCCCAGCAATTTTGTCTTTCCTAATTATTTGAAACATGTACAATCTATACACTTGACTCTCAGGACACACCTGAGGGCAAAAGCTGGAGGAAGTAATTTGATTTACAATACCCAACAAAATGTTAATGACTGTCTGAATTAGAAAGACTTTATTACACCTTTTAAACTCATCTTCCCTAACTGTAGAAAGAAATCATACAAGACGACATATCTTCAAATTAGAAGATTTAAATAATAACATAGTCAGTGATGTGTTTCTCTTTGTACTTAGCATTATCAAATACATTGGATTATGCTTTCTTCGTGTAGTTAGAGAACCTCTCCCGCAGTTTGTCTGCATCTGGCATGTACGTATAGTACTCTCCAGTTGTACTCTACAGTCTCTTGACATTTTCATGTTCACTTAGAGCAGCGTTGTACATAGGTTATAACATTTCTCATTACACCAAAGTGATGAGAGTCATGAATCTGGCTCTTCTCTAATGACATCTCATTCATTTGGTTGCCATTTTCACTTCCACACGTTTTTCATGAAGGATACTTTCCTTATGGCCATTAGGAAAAAAGTATTTCTCAACCACAATGAGCTCATCTACTGAAAGAAATTACTGTTAATTGAATTACTGAGCTATAGCTTTAGTTCTCTTCCATACATTCTGTGATTATTATGAAGAAGTTTGCCATTTTTATTCAGAACAAAAATTTTAGAGCAAGTTCCTTGATTATTTTTTTTTTTTGTTAAGGAGCATTATAAGCAGCCGCCACCTCCAGCACCTCCTAGGGGTTCCATCTGCTCAGCCCAGAGACCCTGGGGTCTCTCCAGCTCAGGCCGATGGATATGGCTGCTGTTTTCCCATTTGCAGGTTCAGCCAATAGTGAGAGTAAGTCTGGCTTTACACTAGGCTGATGACTTCTATATCCTTTTTACTACTCTGCTTGGAACGTCTCACGGTGAAATGCAGACATGATAAACAGAAAGATTTCTCATGAATTCAGTAGGTGGCATTTTCCAAAATTTCCTGGTGTGCATTTTGACAGTCATAGAAAGAGAGCTTGTTTCTAAGATTATTAATTGCCAAACTGTTTTTTATTCTTCTGAACTTCATAAGTTCAATTGAGACTGACAGTATTTTTCATATGTCTGTTTTAAATGTGAGTCATTTTCAGCTGTTGTGTCTTCATTTTTGTACAGCCAGAGAGATGCATGGCTTTTCAGTGTTTAAGGGTGCTTATGTTTGCATATATTTACAAATTTTTTTTAGCTGCAGTACTGATAAAGTACTAATCTTGGATGTTGTGCTACTGTACAATGTAATAAAAATATTTCTAAAAGCACAGCAATCTATTTTTTATCACTAAGTGATCAAAACCCATGACAACCCATTGTACCTTATGTACCTTAAGATGACAACCCATTGTACCTTATTTCCTTCTGAAAGACCTGTCCACGAGTCCTATGATAGGTTCCCCACCACCACTGTTGGTGGTTAGGGATAGTTAAATTTTAGTTTGAAATGTGTATTTGACTAGAAGTATGTGATCTTCCCAAATTCTCCTTGGTTTTGCTTTTCCCTCCAATGGTTGCTAATTCCTAGTTCTGAGTCATCCATCAAAACTGGCTCTGCGGCACGTTTAGCTTCTGCAGTGACTCATCATGGATTTGATGTAGGTAAGGAAACTGCAGCTGGCAGGTCAGAGCAGTTCATGCCTCAGAATTGTACAAGAATAAAGTGCAAGTGAGCTATACAGTTAAAATATATTTTTAATTTGACTTTCAGAGAACCTTAGATGCTCCCATATGTAATCTAAAATGGAATTATTGCTGTAGGTAAACTGACCTGAACAGACTCTAATCTTTTTTGTCACTTGCAGAACTTCAGTGTTTTGTTGTTTGTTCTTTTTTTTTTTCCAGTGGAGTGTGGAATCCTGTGGTGAAAGTATCATGGTCTTGTGTTGCTTTGGTCACCTTTTACAGGTTTCCTGAGAACTAGTCCATAGGACCCATAGTTGAAAACCACTGATACAGAGTTCTCTGAGTAGGGATATTAGGAATGGAGAATAACGGGTTTAGTTGAATTGAAACACAACCTTGAAAATTCATTTTTGTCTTCATAAGTTTATATCTTAATATTTTTATATATATAGTTTGATTGATGTGTTGTTCTAGCCTTTGTTTTGTCACTTTTTGTTAATGAATTGAACTTCTACTGTATTCTGAGTATTTTCTAGTCGGTGATGAAGTGCCTCTCCTGAGAAGGCTCAGATACCTAACTCTGCAGTTTCCTGTATGTGCTGGTTTGTACTTTCAAACTGAAGCATGTGTAGAAGTTTGTATAGGAAGTACTTATTTCACTCACACTTTTGTGACTTTGAAAACACGTACAAAAAAAGTATTGTGGAAGGAAAATACACCAAGGGACTGGTTTTGCTGTAAACCCCTGCATAGTGTTACTGGACAGTTATGTTGAACCTCTGAATGCTTCGAAGTCTGTCCCTTGAAAACTGCAAGGTACCCAATGGGTTCACAATACTCTGGAAGAATTTATGGTTTGTCATTTATCTGAAGATATGATCAATCTATTAATTCACTTCTGAAAGAGTTAAAAGCCTAGCTTTGCTGTTCAAACTCAGTTTTGGAAAAATCGGGAACCATTTGTGCAAGGCCTGCATTGTGTATTTGCATTTAGCAAAAGCAACCCCTGTGATGTGAAATATGCAAGAAAAACTGACTTCCCCCCTTTGACAGCTGTGGATTGTAGTAAACAGAGATGTTTTTAAATTTGAGCTTAGTTAGAATTTGGGTAATTCATTAACCAGACTGTCATTCATCCGAGTATTTTATTTCTTTTTGCTTCTGCAGTAGCTATAATTTTATTTTTAAGTGATTTTGAAATTATTACCTCAGTATCAGGCTTCAGCAGGAAGGTGCTATTTTGGTGGCATTGTTAGATCTTAGCACTTGTGTGTAGATCTTAGGATGCTTTACAGAGAATGGTTTAAGTCTGTAAATGGGCTGTATTTTACAAATATGAGAACTGGCACTGTAGTGCAATATGCTGTTTTCTTGGTAACAAGGGAGAGAGGTTGTTTTTTTCACTTCCATCCTCCCCCAGTACATTCCTTCCTGGTTGAGAAGATTGTTCCCATTTTTGGGTTGACCTTCAGATGTGCAGCAAAACTGTTTGCAAACTGAAGCCCATGGAAAAAATCCTCTGGCTCAGAAAAAGAGGTATCATCTCTGAGGCTGTGTATTAGGCTATAAGTAGAGTCAGGAGTGACCTTCTTGTTATCCTAAAACTTTTGTTAGTTTCCGATTCTTTTCTAGTCTCTGAAGCTTAAAAACAAAATGAAGAAAGGTACTTTTACAAATGTTAATTTAAAAAAAAAAAGTCCTGACTGAAAACCAGCAGAAGAGTTATTAAAAAAAAACCAAACTCTGAATGTGTGTTTAGAGAAAAGGTCATTCATTTTTCATCTGTAGGGAATTACATGTGTGAGAGCAGCGTCTTGGTGAAAGGTGAAAGCTTTTTTCTCTTACGCTATGAAGACTATTCTTTTTCCTTTTCATGTATGTGTGGCTAAGACTTACAAATGTTAGCTCTAGCATCTTTTACTGGTTCTAAGCACATTTTCATTGTCTGCTAATCCTTGTTCTCAGATTAGGGAATGAGTTTTGGCTCTGTGTTATTGCAGGTGTGTGTTGATTCAGCGGGAAAGCTGGGTTGTGAAACCTTGCCCTATGTGCTTGGTGAAGCAAAGTGAGAGTCAGTTGATTGTTTTGTGGAAGAAAGTAATGATAATCCAAAAACTTGCTACAAATCTCAATGTCCCTGATACTGCTTTTTAAAATCAATTTTGATTAGATGAAGAATTAAATAATTTGAGCTGCTGAGGAGAATTCTGTATGAATTATTTTTGCAATTGAGAAGGCAGTTTCTGAAAAATTGCAATGTTTCTTTGAGTGCTGTGCCTTCGCTGCTTAAATGCTAAACTTTATTCAGGTTTTTACTGACTTGGTACATACTGCACAGTGATTTCACTGTTGACATGCTAAATGAGAATCAAAATTATTATGCCCAAAAAGGCAAGGATGACTGAAAGCATTTCTTTAAGATGGTTAAATAAAAAAATTTAAAAAAAAAAATCTTTCTACTCAATAGTAGAAGCATATACTCAGTACTGATCTTTTTCTAAAAAAAACCCACACAACTAACAAAACAAAAAGCATTTCAGAATTCCTGTTTACAGAAGAAAAATGTCTTAACTTTCTGTTTTGAAATACTATTTTCTCACCACATTCAAAATGAAAACAAGTACTGAGAATAATGTTTGATAGACGCCTTTCGTATTTCTGTGCACAGAGAAATGTTTACCACAAAGCAATGCAATTGAAAAGGCAGAGCAGAGAGAGTACTTAGTACTTTCTACGTGATTCACAGGTCTGAAGTGAAGAATTCATTGATCAGCAGCTGCTTATTATGTTCCAAGTAGGCTAGAGGGACTTAGAGTACCCTAGTCATGGTCAGAAATCTGGAAGAATTGATTTAAACAAGATAAAAAGCTAAAATAAACCTAATAAACCGGGCTAGAATGAGCAGGGTGATGGATGAATGGACAGGCAGGGAAGGCTTTAGCACAACATTACAACACATCACGAAGTAATGCCCTTGGCGGGCAAAGTTGTGCAAGACATTTTTTTTTTCGGACTGTATAGAACTATATCATAGACAAATCTAAAAGTAAGCCACAACAGAAAGTAAATATGTCTAGTAAATAGCGATGATACAGATGATTTTTCATTTTAGCCTTATTACTATAACCAGACATGTCAGTGTCTTCAGTATCTTAAAACCTGAATTTTGATATTGCTATTACACTTTTTAATCGTATGCCAATAGAATCTTATAATGGCTTGGGTTGGAAGGGACCTTAAAGATCATCTAGTACCAACCCCCTGCCCTGGGCAGGGACACCTCCCACTAGACCAAGCTGCTCAAAGCCCCATCCAGCCTGGACTTGAACACTTCCAGGGATGGGGCATCCCCAGCTTCTCTGGGCAACCTGTGCCAGTGTCTCACCACCCCCACGGTAAAGAATTTCTTCCTAATATCTAATCTACATCTCCCCTCTTTCAGCTTAAAACCATTACCCCTCATCCTATTGCTCTACTCACTGATAAAGAGTCCTTCCCCATCTCTGCTGTAGCCCCTTGAGGTACTGGAAGGCTGCTGTAAGGTCTCCCTGGAGCCTTCTCTTCTCCAGACTGAACAACCCCAACTCTCTCAGCCTGTCCTCATAGCAGAGCTGCTCCAGCCCTCAGATCATCTTTGTGGCCCTCTGCTGGACCTACTCCAACAGAATGGAAAATAAATTCTCTAAATGGATATTTAAAAATGAACACTAGAGTGCACATTTCAATTTTGTGCTGTTTAAATACAGAAGATAATTAAATAAAAATCAATACATTATTCAGACCTGTGAAACGCTGTATCAGTGGCAAATATGTAGCCCAGGTGGTGTTTGTCATCCAGAAAACTGCAATTCTCCATTCTGTATCATCTCTTCATGTTTTTTAATTTGTGGGAGAGCTGTAGTTCTTGTCACTGCCATACAAGGAGAATTTGCATAAGGAGGCTACGGGATGTGTTGCTAAGAGATGTAAGCTATAGAATGTGGAACGCTGTAGTGTGTTCAGCAAAGGAGCAAGCGCAGGGGTCAATGTGGGGGATACTGGTGTTTTCACTTGGGCTAATCCAAGCTTTATTGACTTACGATAAATTTGTTAGAAAAACCCTGAAGGTACCTGATACAAAAGGTGAGCAGAAGCTTGTATGTGGCTGCAACTTGCTTTTTAACATGACCCAAAGAATTGTGGATAGTAAGTAATTATTTTTCTCCTTTTCACTTTACAGAAGAACTCTTGATTTCTATTGATACAGGTTTTGAAACTTTGCATTGATCGGTTCATCTGTAGCAATAGGAAAACTCCGCTGTAGATAATTGTAACTTTTTAAAAAGCACGTTTCATGAAAAATAAGCATGAGCTTCTACCTCATGGATTATTTTTCTTATAAATGCAAGTTGGACCAAAAACGTAGTAGCTTTCTAAGCCTTTGGTAAGACAAATCCAGTATGCTGCTTGCTCGTATTTTTGATCTGAAGCAAATGTTTACCAATCTGCTGTTAATTTCAAACTGATGTTCAGAACTCTCTCATAAGCCATTACACCACCGTCTTTGGAGAGTTAAGAGTAACTTGCATATGCAAAGAAAGACTTTCCAAGCTTTTGCATGCTTATAAAGCTGGAGCTCTACTAGATTTACTCTTTGCTAATTGTAATCCTTGTTATTTTATTAAAATATCAGAAGAAAATCCTGTCTTGTTTTCTGAAGCTACTTCTCCTTTCTTATTTCATTCCATTGAACAAAAAAATCTTGCAAGCTTGTGTTAGTACTATGACTTGTCATATCTCCATAAATGCAAGAAAGTTGAAGCCTCGTACTCACTATATCAAACCGCTTGAATATTTTTAGGCCTGCACCTTCATGTGTAATTTATGAATACTTTTGAAGGATAGTCCCATAGACACGGCATACTGTGCCACTTGCATGAATAGTGACTTCTGCTTTAGGGGAGTGTGCTACAAATTTGGATATGATGATACTAAAAATATCCAGCACAGCAGCATAAAGAATATTTATTAATTATATAATTCCATTCTTTACTGTAAGTGTTTGAACAAATACAGAGTAAGGAATGAACCTGTAGCACTAAGAAAAATTTAGAGTATTTTTTTGGGGTTATGAAATTCTAATGAGGTCCGACAACTGATGTGTGTACCATCGTCAAAAATTAAGGCTGCATTTAAATGCTTAAAATGGAACCTTGAGTAGTCAACTGTAAAAGCTATTGTAAACTTTGATGACTTGTCTGCTGTAAAAATTGGAGGGAAGGGGGAGAGGGAAAGGAAAGTTTTCCAGTGTTTCTGTGGTGTGTAAGAACTACAGATAGCAGACTTTTTTCTCCAATTACATCAAATTAGTGGCTATTATTGGAATAAAAATAGCAAGGCGCTTAAAATAAAGTATAAAGTTGGTTCATTTGTTTGCTCTAAGATTGCTGTCTTTTTTTTTTTTTTAAAGTAAAAGTTTTTTGGATGGAGGTACGATGTGGAATAAAGGAGGCTTATTTTGTATATACCTGCTGTTTGTGGATAAGAAATATATTTAATGAATTTTGAAGTTTTCAGACCAAATATTCTGACAGCCTACTTACAGAAAACAGTGGTTATCCTAGTGTAAATTTATGCAATGCAACTGGTCTTATTTAAGTCTGCCTGTTAGATATAAAGTTCTCTTAGATGGAAAGGTGCAAGGATAAATCTGATTTAATTAATTGTGGGTGGGAGCCTTGCCGTTTCTTCCAGTGTTGAATTTCAGCTTTGCTTCCTGCTACGGACACATGCTGTACTGATATTAGCTGCTTATATAGTCTTGGAGAAAACAGGGTCTTCACGAAGGGCCAGATCATTAGGCTCCTTAACCTGTTGGTCTGTAGGGATCAAAAACTCTACTGTTAGGCTGCTTTTTGCTCTGTTGGGTCCAGGCTTATGAAAATGCACGAGTCTTCTCCCTTTCACCACAAGGAGAGTTGTCTGCCTTCATCCCTAGGGAGAATCACAGATTTCACTTCCTGCCATGTCATACCGATGCTACAAAACCAACAAAACAAAAGCCTTTTGTCTTGAGTATTTGTGCGTTAAGTTATGTGGCGAAATTTGCCTTTTTTTCCAGCCTTTCTCTTGAATGGTACTGCTTAAAAACTGGTATGCTGTATAGACTTTTGTACTTTGTCTAATCTAGCAAGCTGGTTGCGGTGACATTTAAAAATCACTAAGTATGTTATAAATTAGTGACCTGAAAAAAATGACACTATAAAATGTCATAAAGTATCAGGAAAAATGTAAATATTTAAGGTGACTAGCTTAAACTTAATGAAAGGTCTAAGCTTAACCTATGGGGAAATCAGTAACTTCACACTTAAATATCATTTTATTGTTTATTCAGTAAAGTGAGTAATGGAGAAGATGGAATGGGTTCTTATGAATAACTGCGTCAGGCTACTGTATTTGGGTGAAATTTTAAATATGCCCTTTTGTTCAATGTGTTTTGTTTTAGCATTTTACATTTTTGCTGCGTTCTAAGAGCTATAATAATTAAATATTTAATAAAAATTGCATATGAAGGATAGTGATACGCTTAAGAAAATGTGGAAAAGTTAATTAGAAAGCAGAGAGGGTCTGCTTGATGCTGTTAATACAATTTCCCGTATCGTAGTGCTGTCTGTCGTCTCCTTATACACCCTGCAGGTGTAAAACGTGCATTGACTTGAAAGAACCCTTCGCTAGATTAAAAACAAATTTGTGGATTACTTGATTTTCCTTCCTATTTTTCCTGCAGAAAGATAACTAATTAAGAGAAAACCTTTCTCTCTTAGCTCTACAAGTAAAGAACATAGCTATTTGCTTTAATTGAAGGTTGGTTCTATTGAATTAGACTGAAGGTCCATCTGGAGACTGAACATGCTATATGATACATTACTTTCCCAAATACTTTCTTTACCTGTGATAGTTTGTATCCCAGGGACTTCCTGAGCCAGATATGGCATCTTTATGTCTAAAAATAGTTGTCTTCTGTCTCTCCTTGTATCTCTGGAAACTTGTGGCATCTGCCCCATCTGATGGCATGGAGCCCCACAACTTAGCTTCAACTTAAAAAGATTTGCTAGTTTTCATTTCAGTACATTCCCTGCTGGCTTCATTTGTTGCCTCTAGGTCTTCTGTGAGAAGAGACGATGAGCAGTGAGTCCCTATCTGCCCTTTTTATTCTGTTCAAGCTTTTCAGATCTCTTGTGTCCCCTTGGTTCCCTTCCCTTGGCTTAAGTTACTAAATTGTTTCTCGTACAGGAACTGTTCCATGCCTTTTCTAATGCTGTCATATTTTTTGAGATTGGGCTTGGCAAACCAAGACTGTGCACACTATTCAAGATAATAATACGTGATAAGTTTGTAATGATGTTCTCTGTGTTGTTCACTATTGCATTTTCAGTAATTCCCCAGAGTTTGGTTCTTTGAGCACTGTGGAGCGCTGAGATTCTGACTTTGAATTGTTTTGGTCAGCTCTGAATTTATTTTGTATGTGGAGTGCAGCATTTTGCATTTTTGGTATTGAGTTCCATCTGCCATTTTAAAATCTGCTTTTTCAGTCTTGTGAAGTTCTTAACTCATTCTCCACAGCCTACCTTCCTCTGCGCTACCGTGAAAAGCTTAGTATCATCAGCAAACTTTGTTGCTTCATTTTTCTCATCTTTTTTTCTCTTCTGTTCTAATTGAGTGAAGAGGTAAAACAGATACAACCCCAGAGAACTGTACTGGTGGCTTCTTTTAATGTGAAGATTGACAATTTACTCTTTTTTTCTTCCTACTTTTAGGCAATTATTTATTCATAAAAAGCCTCCTCCTCTTTTTGCTGGGAAAGGGAGTGGGATGTCAGTGAGAGCTTTTGGAAACATGTGTGAATTATATGAACTAGATCCTGGTTGTGTGCATGATTTTTTGCTTCCTCCAGGAAAATGTCTTAGATCGTGCAGCAGAACTTTCCTTTTCAAATGCCACGTTGACTCTTGCTGCAAGTGTTATGTCTATCCACATATCCATTAAAATTCTTATGGTTTCTACTAATTTGTCCATCAAACACATTGAGCTGGTATTGCACTGTCCTCCTCAGTCTTCCTTTCACTGCTCCCAGTATTCCTCTGTTGTCATTTAGCTTTTTGAAGCTTTAAAAACTTAAAGGCATTCAAGTTTCTTCTGTCTTATTTCTTAGTCACCTGGTGTTCATGCAGAAGCATGTGTACTACTGTTTGGTTTTTTGAATCTCTTCAAATACCAATTTATTTGTTCTGTTTTCCTGGTTTGACTCTTGTTAACCTCTGCTTTTGCTTTTAATAAAAAAAAGTTGTTTGTTTATTTGTTTTAAATCTGTTGTGTTCTTTGACACTTGTTGGCCTCACCCTGCTCCTTATTTGAAAAACTGGTGTCTGACCTTGATTTTAATAGCTGTAGTTCCTCTAAATGTTGTATTAGTTTTGATCTTCCTGAATAGTCACCTTTTGTTCCAGAAGCAGCACTAGTTTCCGAAGGTCTTTCCTTCTTGCTCCTTTGTTTGCAACACATTTTAAATTTTGAGGATGTCATTTAGCCTTGATCAGATGACCCTGTTGTTCGGTCAAATTCACATTATTTTTTAAATTGTGAATAGTAGTACTGTGTATTGGTGCCAGGGAATTGATTTAGAGTATTGTCATTTTTGAATCTGGTTACAAGTATGCTTTATAAATTGCAGTGCAGGCTACAAATAACCTTGACATCACCATGTCTGCACAGAGCTCACAATCTTCTACTGGTAACAGTAGAAGAATGTTATTTAAAATATTTTCTTTGAGATATGTATTCTGCTGCTAGGGAGAATTTTTATGCTTGGCAGTTGCATAAGCCTTCTGGAGTTTGTAATACACTACTGTGCAACATACTGGTGTGCAGGAGAACCAGGGAAAAATGTAGGTTGTGCTAAAGTATTTGTGGTGAAGGCATGTTGTTTGGAAATACCTGTCATGTTCTTGATAAAAGACAGGCTTTGCGGTGACTTACAATATTACTGATCTTAATAGTATCTGAAGAAAATGATTAGATGTTGAGTTCTTAAAGGGTTTTTATCAGTTGCTTTTATATTCTCATATTCTGAAAATTGCTATTACTCAATCTGTGCTCGTGACAAATTGTGTAAGTAGCACATTGCAGCCTTAGTCATAGTAAAAGATAATAGATACCGTGTGTGCTCTGCCGAAGTAGGGAAATTAAAAAAACAGAAATAGAAATTAGCGATGTTATTAAAACTGCCACGAAGAGTCTTTGGAAGATTTGTGTCTTCCAGAAGTTTATCTCTCAGTATTATGTTACCTCATCATATCTGGATGATTAGCAAGCCATGACATGGGCGGATGGGAGTTCTTCTTCGTGCTTTTTCCCTCCAGTTTGAGAAAGATTCAAACACACCTAATGAATCCCAAAAGACTGGTAAACTTGAGTTTTCTCTTTGTGCTTGTAAGTTAGCTCAAATTTCATGACGCAGTACTTACCCACCTTTTCTATGATGTATAGATTTCTGTCTTCTTTTGCACCTTCTACATGAAGTCTTGCACTATTAAAAGGGAAATAATATGTTGTTTATCTTCTTCCCGATGACTCAAGGGAGTTGGTCAGTCTTACATGGACCCCTGTTGCTGGATAAGATTTCAAGCATCATTCCTGCCTAAACTCTGCAATTCACATTATTTTTCCCTGCAGAAAAGTGTTAGGTTGGAGGATCTGGTTCTTTTTTTCACCTTAAAAATAACATCTGTTTCCTCCTGCATTATTGGAACCCATGAAGAAGACTGGTGGAACAGGCAGTTATCTT
>VXBO01000483.1:0-22483 GCA_013400135.1 Rhinoptilus africanus
GGCAGAATCACCTCTCCTGGAATGAATCGCACACCGCAGATACTCGAGTATTCGTGACTATAGGGGGAGCCTGTTAAACGAGCCTAGACAAAAAAAAGAAATCAAATTCTGGCATACCCAAACTCCTCCCTGCCTCAGTTTACCCATCTATAAAATGGACATAGTAACAATGCACAATACTGACCAAATAATACATGAACACTGCTTGCCTGATAAATGCTATTAGGAACCGCCAACGCCAATTTTGCCCAGCTAATTGAAAAAGTTGCAAACACAGTAGACAGGATTCTTCAAGCGGCTGATCAGATATGCACAAAGTGTAAAAATAGGAAATCTCCGTGCGATACACTTTTCCTTCACTACATAAATAGGCACAGAAGTGTTTTGGGGTGCACAGTTACTGCTGCTCAGAGCTAGATGCCAAAGGTCCCATTAGTGTAGCATTAAGCTAAATACTAGAGGCTGGAATCAGATCTCCTGACCTTACCATCAGAAACCGTAACGTCATATTTTCTTCAGAGATACCTGTTTTGGTGGGGAGGCAGCTTCTTACCTTTTTCTATTCCATGAATCAACTCTTGTTTCAGAACATAAACAGCAGAGTCCAAAAGCAAACTGAACTCTGTCGTTCCCATCAAATAGGTGTTCAGCTGGATGTTAAAGATCTCCAAATGTCTTAGAAACTGTCACAGTGCTGAGTGTGACACTCACCTCATTTTAGCCCAACACCATCAGAATGCCCTAACCAAGTTTGGGTAACACAGCAGGTTTAGACCTGTATTAAAGATTTCTTTTTACCACTGTGCCCTAGTTTGGGGTGGACCAGAACCAACTTTCTGTTCAGTGAGAGACTCTTGCTTATATATGTTTCTGTGGCAATCAGGGTAAGCTGACTTCCTTATTTACCCTGTGGAGGGGTCACACCGGTGGGGAGAAGGAGACAGGACAGGCGGAGGGGACAGGACAGGTGACCCAAACCTAACCATTAGGGTGTTCCATGCTCAGTATAAAAGCTGGGGGATCAAAGGGTCAGTGCTTTAATGGCTCTATTTCTTCAGTGGCTGATGTCTGAGGAGGATCCGGTCTGCTCGTCTGCCTTGGATCCCTATCTGTGCATTCCTGAATCTACTAATTGCAATTTGGAAGTGGTGGTGGGAGAAAAGAAGTATTATTCTACCTAAATGGGGGCTAGAGTTGGTGACTTGTTCACATGCAAACTGGAACTGCAGCAGAGCCATAAACCACATGCAGTTCTCTGCTTTTAATGAAGCAGCTTTTGCCTAGGAAATGCGGTGTCATCCAAAAAACGCGTCATAAAATTAGGCAAGTTCACTAAAATTTCATTTCGGGTCTGATCTCAACTACACTGCACCTGCTGCTTCTGCTCTGTCAACCGAAACCTTTGCTCAGATCAGATGAGCCAGCTCTCCCCGAGTAGAGCTAATGAAGGCAAAGGTCCCCTCTTTCAGCACAGCTACCATCAGTTCACAGGGGCTGCCCGACTTCATCACCTCAAAGAGAGGATGAGAGAGGCCACAGCTTTGTTGGTCTCTACAAAAGGGAGGAAACTACGTTTCCCCTTTTAGTTTTGTTTGGTTGGTTTAGTTTGTTTGGGTTCTTTTTAAAATATATTTTATATTAATGCAAACAGCTTAAGAAGCTAAAATCAAGGTAAGATGTTTCAAATTTGGTGAACACTTGCCTGCCCCTGAAATGCTTCATGTGCGTGTGTAGATGTTCCTTCACAGATGTTCTTGATTGCTAGAGTAGAAATACTCTGCCAAAACCGTTCAGGGTATCTATCTCCTTCCCTATCAGAGCCAGCACACCCTCAAGCTACCTTCAGGTCTCTAGACTCAAGACCAAGGGAAGGAACGGAATGCTTGCCGACTCTTCCCTCCAAATCCTCAGCAAACAGAGAGGAAAAGCTAAGTGGGCCCTATTTGCTAGAAGAGGTATTGTCCCCATAGCACAAACTGATAAATGCCCCTCAACGAGACTAATGATTTTGGAAAAAAGGAGGTCAGCTTGTAGAAGGAGCACCTGCACCATCTATGTGCAATGAAGTAAGGTGACTGCAGGTGGAGGGAGGTCATCCTCCCCCTCTGCTCTGCCCTGGGGAGGCCCCACCTGGAGTGGTGGGTCCAGTTCTGGGCTCCCCAGCTCAAGAAGGACAGGGAACTGCTGGAGAGGGTGCAGCAAAGGGCTACCGAGATGATGAGGGGACTGGANATGTATGCAACTTACACGGCGTTTTCTAAGCGCCTCCTGATGGGGAAATGGGGACGCACATGTCCCCTATCACATGTTTTACTGACTTATCAGTTTACGTTCACTCCATCACAAAATGAGAATGGTATGGAGAAGACACACGTTTGTGCCACGGTCTTTCCCCAGGACTCTTCTTCTCTCTCTGTTTTGATCTCTCAATAACATCTCATAACGCTAAAGCTCAGGCTGTCAGCCTTTTGGGGCAGGCGTCAAACCTCCTGCTGTCTTCGGACAACAAACCTACTATGGCAGTACCTAAAGCACCACTGCTAACACGGGGGTACCTGCTTGCTGGGGAAGACACACCACCAAGGTCAAATAAAAATGAAGCTTACTGGTCACGGTGAATTGGGTAGTAGTCCTGCTTTCATCAGCCAGGAAGGCAATCTCACCAGCATCTTCCATCTTACACTCTCGGATGATCATGGTATGTTGCTTGCCAGAGCATGTGATGGATATTCGGTCACTGGATTTCACTTCTTCTTTATTTTTCAGCCATCGGATGTTCTGGCATTCGTTGTCCAGCTCCACACAGAAGATGGCTGTATCATTTACGAAGACTGCAGTTTTTCGTGGAAGTTTTTTAATGATGTTCCCTTTAAATAAGAAAGTAATTGTGATGAGAAAACAGCAGATATTAAAGTCTCTGGTAGCACTGGGCTGTCCAGACTACCACAGGACTAGCTCTCACTTAATCAAAATATTGTAGACACTATGCAGACATCCCTAAATGAATTCCTGGGCTCTGAGCTATACAGAACAGATAATCCCAAGGACTCATTTTGGCCTTCAAAGAGAGGAAAACAATCTTGTTTGACTACAGTCGCTCATGTTTCTAGCCTAACATGTGGAGACCGCTGTGGAGTAAATACAAGGTACGTGGCCCTGCCAAGAACAGATTTGACAGTGATACAGCTTTCATTGCCCGCATATGCCAGGAATTCAAATTAAAACTTTGCTAAAGTAGGTCAGTCTTAAACCAGACAGGTCTCTCGTTCGTCTTTGGGATTTTGCCTCCATCAGATGTCCAGTAAGTTACATAACTAAGAGGGCAAACACACCAGTCACCCGAATTAATAGAAAATACACTGAAAATCTCAGATTTCTTTTTCGAGTCAACGCAGAAATTGATACGCAATAGACTTCACTTACTTGTGGCCTTTTCAAGTGACTATGGTGATTATGGCGTGTCAGATTCACTTCAAAGTTACAAGATGTGACTATTCACAGGACAGCCCCGACAAAGCACCAGGAGAACACCCCTGTTGGCAGATGGCTCCAGGCCTGGAACAAGCCCTGCGAGGCAAAAGTGCCCTCACCCAGGCAAACCACCCGGAGGTATTTAATGAGAAGGAATGCTGACCTCCTTTGTGAAACAGTGGATGAGGCACACGTTTCATCAGCAGGATTCAAGACAGAATCCCAGAATCATAGGGTTGGAAGGGGCCTCTGGAGATCATCTAGTCCAACCCCCTGCCAGAGCAGGGTCCCCCAGAGCAGGGGGCACAGGAACGCGTCCAGGCGGGTTTTGAATGTCTCCAGAGACGGAGACTCCACCACCTCCCTGGGCAGCCTGGGCCAGGGCTCTGCCACCCTCAAGGGAAAGAAGTTCCTCCTTATGTTTAGGTGGAACTTCCTATACTCAAGTTTGTGCCCGTTCCCTCTTGTCCTATCACTGGGCACCACCGAAAAGAGCCTGGCCCCATCCTCCTGACACCCACCCTTCAAGTATTTATAAGTGTTGATCAGGTCCCCCCTCAGACGCCTCTTTTCCAGGCTAAAGAGACCTAATTCCCTTAGTCTATCTTCATAAGAGAGGTGTTCCAGTCCCCTAATCATCTTTGTAGCCCTATGCTGCACCCTCTCCAGCAATTCCTTGTCCCAATTCTCTGCTCATCATCTCCAAAGCTTGGCCACGTGTTGTCTTCTTGATGTCCTTAGAAGTGTCCCTGTCCCTGCAGCCCTTTGTGTCCTGCCAAGCTGCCACATTCTCCCAACCCCACCCTGCTCTCTCGAACCTTCTCTCCATGGGGCAGGCACAGGGCTCCCCCAGAAAGGCTCTGCCTCCTTTTCCTCCTGAGAGCTCCACCTGGCTCAATCACTCGCTTTTTTAATGGAAGATGCCATAGAACCATAGCACAAACAAATAAAACAAATACCATCTGTCTTACTGGGGCCAAACACACTTGATGGTGGTTGGCTGGTCTGGATCCAACAGAAAGTGCAACAAAAAGATGTTTGTCTGAACTCTGCTGTGTCTCTGGACTAAATTTCCCCTTCTGCCTCCACCCACGTACGCTCTCAACTCTTTGCTAATGACACAAAAAGGAATTTGCCCACGGATGCACGTCCCTCAGCTGCCTTGCACTAATTTGCGTAGCAAAGAATTTCTTCTGGTTTCGTTGGGAGTAAAGTCAGTCTTCAGGTGAGACAGAACAAGTGCAAGCCTGTAGCTACGACAGGTCTCCAACTCACGCAACACGTGAATGGTACCAGCACAAGCACGATCGAAATCAAAACTGCAGGGCTTGGAGTCGCATGGGCAGGTCCTTGTTCATACGGCAAGTCAGAGAGCTCAGAACCGACGGCCCCTTTGCAGTCGTGCCTGTTTCTCTGCTGTGCCTGTCTACGGGCTGTGAGACACCTACACCCTACCAGGATCTACATCTACTTGCCCTTCAGTCCTAAACCACCAGACTTAGGAGACTTGGTCACGGATCTATATCCACACTTTGCCGCTTTCTCAAAAGTGGCAAAATGTGGATATAGATCAAGGTCCAGCTCATCATAAAATCATAGAATCACANNAAGAGAGGTGTTCCAGTCCCCTCATCATCTCGGTAGCCCTTTGCTGCACCCTCTCCAGCAGTTCAAACTCACCTTGAACTGAAAGCAGTTCAAAATCAGCTTTCCAAACACCAGAGGACAGGACCAGATATCTGAGATCTGGAGCACGGATCTGGTTTCCGATCTGAAACCATACTGGTGCTGCGTCGCACATCGGACCATAAACCACAGCTGCTTCGCCAGCTTCCTGGGGTATCCAGCACCACTCTCAGACAGGATTCACCAGACAACATCTGTGCCAGACAGCGCCAGGGGACACATCCAACGCGTGGGATCGTGTTAAGGGAAGTCTACAATGCCAGGCTGCAGCTCGAGGATTTTGCCTTCTAGGAAGCCCCTTTAAGCCTAGGGCCTCACCGGGTGGCATATCTTGTGCAGCAACACAACCTGTCCCTGCTCTCCCACCCGGTGTCCCAGCTACACTCTGGCAGGAGAATCAGGGACACGGGGACCCACCACACGTAGTTCTCCTCTCACACTGTAAGGGAGTCTGCTGGCCTTCCCTGCACACGTGCGTGGGGTAAATGCCGTTCACTAGGTCGCGTCTGGAGCCTCATGCCTGAACCTCACACTTCGCAGGCGAGACTTGGCCAATTTGAGACAGCAAGAGCCTTTCTTACCTTGGACAGACAGCTCTGCGATGGTCCTGCTCCCTTCTTTCATCTCGCAGATATAGACAGCATCGTCGTCTGTGGTGACGTTCTGGACAGTGAGCCGGCGATACGTGCCCTCTTCTTCGATGTTGTACTTCTTGCTCTGCCGGAGTTTGGTTTCCTCCTTGAACCAAGCTGTCTCTGTACTGGGAACAGGCACTTCGCATTGGAAGGTGGCAGATTCCTTCTCCCTCACTTCAAGATCCTTCAGCTTTTCCTTGAAGGGTATTGAGGGTTCTGAAGGGGATAAAAACAGAAAGAAGAAACAAGAGTTTGTGGCCTGTGGTAAGAGGCGTGCAAATAAGTTAGTCAACAGAAAAAAATTAAACGATAACACTCCTTATTAAAGTATTGGTTTGTCCTGAGCTGCCATCCAAACCCATAATCAAGCCCTACACAGTCGGTGTCATGCAAAAAAAGATCCCAGCAGAAGTATTTTGAAGACTTATCTGAAAACGAAGCGGTATCAGCCTGAACTGCAGTCCCTGCCCCACCACGGACGAGTTTGCTCTAATCCAAAGCAACGCGAGCAAGTTGGTGAAGCACCAGGTCAATAAATCCTGCTCTCTTGTGACCTGCTTGTCCTCCAGGGTGAAGATCTCGGCGCTGCACCCTGCCGCTTAGCGATGCCAACAAGGTGAAGGGCAGGGCCCAGCCTGGCTCCACACGTAGCAACAGCAGCTTCATCTCAGAGTGAAGACCCTTCAAAGTAATCATGCTGCAGGCGGGCAAATAGCAAACAAGCTGCTGGTAGGGAGAGGGCAGCAATTCTAGGTGAGTGTGAGCAGCTGAGCTCGTCACTTGGTGCAAGAACGGGTGTTTTAGGGGTCTTGCAGCTGAAATGAGATCTCCTGAGCCATCCGAAAGGGCACAGGAAGATGAGAGGTGGCTGCGTGCACAGGGAGGGAAAGCAGTGATTTTTCTGTTCTCCCCATCAGCATCAAAGGCTTTGTATCGGCTTTTGTCAATGGCAACAAAAGGAGGAGAGAAAGAGCCTCCCAGCTCTTTGCTCTCCTCCAGAAACGGAGCTGCAGCGCCTCTGGCTTAGGGAGAAACGAGAGCGTAGATCAAACACGCAGAGAGCTGCATGGCAGCGAGGGGAGAGGTTTTACAAAGAGAATAACGTTTAATTCCAGTGACAACAGCGCCGTGAAATCACCCTGATCCCCCAGCGGTAAACTAGAGAAAGGGCAGCTGGGCTGAATAGGTGGTCACAGGCGTGTCACAGGCGTGGTACTCACAAGGCTGATGCATCACCACTCAGGAGACATCACGCCTTGACACGGGCCTTCATCTTCTAATCACTGCTGCATCCACTCCCAGCCTTTGCTTGGGACTGGGCTCTCCCTGGCCACACACACACGCTGCCCAGCTGGTAATTTCGTGCGGTCCCTAGAAGTCAGCAATGCCAGATGTTTGTCTAAGAGTCAAACAGGAGCGGACTTCTCTTACATTTATAAGCCCACGCCCACGGTGGCACATCCTACTCACAGTCACGGTGCTCTAGAGGCTAGAGGAACACAAATCAAGGCCCTTAAACATGCCACATCCAAGTTTTGATGTCCAGGAGCCCCCATTTTGTAAAATTCAGATACGGTAGATCAGCATCCGAGTCCATTACCTGTCCCCTCCTGCCCCACCATTAGGACAGGAGCTGTAATGGGAGCAGCGCTCTCTTTGCTCGGGTTTGCTCTTTTCTGAACTCAAGCCCTGGAAATTCACGCGTTCAGTTTTGCAGGTCTTTCATTTCACTCCACATCACATAAACACCCCCAATCGCTTCCAGCTGAGCACAGCCTGGATAGAGATACCAGACCCTCAGAGAGAGGACACCGGGAGGGAGCAATGTTATTTACTCCCTTGGTCATTATCCTGAGGTTAAAACCTGACTGGGAACCCGTGGGATACCTTTAGGAAGAGGAAGGTGACTCTAACTCACCGTGTCGACTTAGTTCTTTTCTCAAAAAATGTTTTGCCTTAATGCACCTCAATCCAAGGCAAGTCAAGGTGCCTTGAAAAGCCTTCAGTTATGGTTACACAGACCTGCTCTGCCCACACTCCACGTGTGAATTATCCTTTTTTTCTTTAACCAACAGGCAACTCTGACTCCTGCCCTGCAACCCCATGTATCACCTCTGGAAGCACCCTGTGTAGTCAGGGGGAATGAAGTCAGTTGTAATGCTCATGCCGTGGGAACAAGCAAGAGGATGAGATAAACGTTAATCAGAAGGATGCCAGCCGCTGGGAGATGGATGCGGCATCGCTGTGTGAGATGGGAGGGAATCTGGAGCTGACACTGGGAACACACGGACATGCCCAAGGGCCAAAAAGAAATAGGAGATGCCCCCAAGGAGCACACAAGTGTATTCCCATACTTGGAGCAACTGGCCATATCATTAACCCCTCTCCCTTTACAGGCACTAAGCAGTATCTAAGGTTAAAAAAAAAAAAAGCAAAGCTACTCTATGAAAAAAATTCTTAAATATGCAAATCCAGAAGAACTGGTTGACTGTTTTGGACGTTTTGCAGTAACAGCACTGCTTTTCCAGCTATGGAAAGTAGTGCAAGGCTATCTTGGGCAGCATGGAGTCACAGATATCCTCTGAAAAGACCTTTGCTTTTGTCCTACTGACATGGGCACCCAAGTCTTCTCTCACTCTGAACAGGGCTTCGGAGAGACAGCACCAAATAAACTGAATCGAAGCCCGGGATTCACCCAGCCCACAGCTTGTATTTTGCTTTAGACGTGTGAGAAAGGCTCCAAACCCCACCAGCCTCCTCTTCCTGAATGTATCTTCGTGCTCTTTACATCCTCTAGCATGTACCCGGTCAGACAGAGGGGTGTATTTTGGTCAGGGGACTATAGAAGGACCGCGGGGCTCTCGTAAGTAGGCGTCCCAAATAATTCGTCTGGCCCATACCCAGCCCCCTGCCCAGGTCAGAGATCCTCAGAGAAGTGGCCAGGAGGGAACAGTGTCTCCAGCTGATCAACAGACAACCTGGATCTCAAGGAAAGATCCGTGAAAGGCAGGTGGCTCATCGTCCTTGTCAATAGCCTAATCCACACAGTTGGAGTGTGCAACCATATAACTTTCACCTGAAGAAGACTTACCCTGAGGAGGGAAGCGCTGAACTTTGCGCCAAACCTTTCACTGTAATTTAAACTAGCTAAAAGTGAAAACAAATAAATACACTTATTCTCCGGCTGGCTAGCATACAGCAGAGATCTCTGTTACACTCCTTCACCCCACATTGCCCTGCAGTCTGCCAGATTTTGACATTTTCATTGTAAATTCTCTAGCGTAAAGATCCTCTCTTAACTATTTGCGCAGCACCCAGCACAACTCAGAAATATTCTGTACTGTAACTACTAAAGGCACATGGGGAAGAGCTGTTGCAGATAACTATGTTATATTTGATCCGGGAAACTCCACAAATACTGACTGCTCCTTTCTAAATACCTGTTTGTCGTGTGTTACCCTTTTACAAAGTAACTGGCAAAGTAAGGTCATGTTAAGTATGATTCTAATATGGAAGATAAAGCCATTTAGCTATCAACTATTTTCCTTATTATCCAAAAAATATTCATAATATCTGAAAATGCCCTTGTAAGACAAGCAAAAAGTGTGTTCATCTGAGGTTACATGTGACATAATTCTCACAGGGACCCTCTGTTTCAGATCAGAAGTGCCAAAAACTCCTGCCTTTAGTTCCTATAAATATCAGAGGTGGTTAGAAATTATTTAACGTTAAGCCAGAAAGGTGATTTCTGATTTTTACTTCCACAGAAAAACGGTGATTTTGTTCAAAACACTCAATTATTCAAATCTCCTTTAAGAAAATCTAGGTGATTTGTGTCTGAACAACTGGAGTGGAGATGTGATCTGCCCTGGTGCTTTTTGGAAGGCGTAGCTCGATGGTTCCCTGACCACATCCTTTCCTAAGGATGCTCTCCCAGATGGGATGTGTCTCCCGTGACACAAAGCACTTTCAGCTCTGCTCAAGTCACCCGAGCTCCGTGGACATGAGAGTCTCCGGCACCACGGAAGAGACAACTTCGACACAGCAGACACAGTCTGCAGTGGGGGAGAAGAAGGAAGAGGCACCTGAACCCTACGTCTTGCAAACTGGAATCACAGAATAGGAGGGGTTGGAAGGGACCTCTGAGATCATCTAGTCCAACCCCCTGCCAGAGCAGGGTCACCCAGAGCAGGTTGGATAGAAACACGTCCAGGTGGGTTTTGAATATCTCCAGAGAAGATGCCACAACCTCTCAGGGCAGCCTGTTTCAGGGCTCTGCCACCCTCAAAGTAAAGAAGTTTTTTCTCATGTTGAGATGGAATTTCCTGTGTTCCCGTTTGTGCCTGTTGTCTCTTGTCCTGTCAACCGGCACCACTGCAAAGAGCCTGGCCCCATCCTCCTGACACCTCTAGATCTTGACTAGCATTGATGAGGTCCCCTCTCAGTCTTCTCTTCTCCAGGCTAAACAGACCCAGGTCCCTCAGCCTTTCCTCGTAAGAGAGGTGCTCCACTCCCTTGATCATCTTTGTAGCCCTTTGCTGTCCCCTCTCCAGCAGTTCCTTGTCCTTCTTGACCCGGGGAGCCCAGAACTGGACACAGTACTCCAGGTGGGGCCCCCCCAGGGCAGAGCAGAGGGGGAGGATGACCTCCCTCCACCCGCTGGCCACACTCTTTTTAATGCCCCCCAAGAGACCACTGGCCTTCTTGGCCGCAAGGGCCCATTGCTGGCTCATGGAAGAGCAGTTCAAGCAGATGCTGTTTCATATAGAAACCGACCACAAGTACTAAACAGTGATTTTCTGATCGCTCCAAATCCACCGTTATCTAGAAACATTCACTTCCACAAGAGCTCAGCGGTGTGAATTTGAATAGAAATTCTGCTTTGCCCCTGTAACATCTGGACTCCCAGGTCATGTCTCATTTTCAGTGCCCTGAGAGGTCATTTTAATTAATCTCTAGTATCAGTATGAATATATTTTTTTTGACTGCACAGTTTTTCTATTAATTTGGTTTTAGCCAAAGCAGAAATACTCATTAAGGCATATAATGAAGGCAATAATATGGCTAAAGAAGCAGAAAGAAGAGATAAAATAAAGGCTACAAAAGCCCACATACTGGGAAAAATATGTGATAAAGACACTGAAGCAAATCCCCAAGAGAGCATGGAGCAAGAGCAGCTCATGGAGTTTGCAGGCAGCTCCAAGAGCTTAGACCAGCTATGAATTTGGCTGTTTGTCTTGAGAGCATATTTCTCCAGAGTGTCATAGGCTTTTTTGTTTGGTCCATACCAAGCAAACTAGCAATGAGATGATGTTACTTTTTAAAAGCGGGTCCTGCTAACGCATATTTTGCTAAGAATAGGTGCAGCTTGCAAAGAAGCCAATGTTTCCTTAACCTTCTCAAGGCATATCTGTCTGCTTGACCTGCTCTTCTCACTTGCCTGCGTTTCCTCTTGCCTATTCCTGGCCTTCTCATGGGCTCTCTGTTTATTATTCCAGAGGCAAGTTTTCCCTCCGCCTGACAAAAATGTTCCAGTGAGAGCAGAAATACAAAGAATCCTTCCAAAGGGAGCTATCTAAAGGTGCATGGACAAGCTTCCCCCATCCCATGCCTTTGGTCATCTTGCTAATTACTGTGCTTTACAAGTTTCTTTTTTACCTCCACATTGCTCGAGTTCTTTTTCAGGTCCCAAATGAGAGTGGTCATCCAAAATCAGTTCAGGCCAGAGAGGAATAAAGTGGCCTTAGCACTAGTCTGTTTTTCCAGTCTCTATCCTATTTGGTTTGCAACCTTTAACCTTTCCATACAGTATCTGATTACTGTATTCAGGGACTCAGATGAACGTTGCTTGGCCCAGGCCCAAGGATGGACACCTGTATGCTGTTTCTCACTAACTTTACACATGACCTCAGGTCGTCTCCAAAGCCTTCAGGAAATTCAAGTCGGTTATTCGTGTTCCTCCCATCCTCTCTGCTCTTTGGCTTGGCAAAAATTACAAACTCATAGAATCGTTTAGGCTGGAAAAGACCCTTTAAGGTGATTGAGCTCAACCATTAGCCTAACATTGCAAAGCCCACCGTTAAACCATGTTCACCATGCCAAGGCCACCGTTAAACCATGTACACCCACCACGTCTACCCACCTTTTAAACACCTCCAGAGGTGGTGACTCCATCACTTTCCTGGGCAGCCTGTTCCAACAACCCTTTCCAGGAAGAATTTTTTCATAATATCCAATCTAAACCTCCCCTGGCATAAAGGTTTACTCTTGGGCAGTATTTCCTAATTTCTGCTACATCTCATGTTTCAGCTCATGGCTTGTGACTTTATGCCTGCTCTAGACACCAGAATCCAGCACGTTTCCAAATCAGAGTAACCAATTCTTGGTTTTCCTTAATTGTGAGAGTGACACTCTGCCCTGGAGTCCCTCCTCTGAGATTTATTTCTGATTTGCGACATCTCACTTAGGAACAGCTTAAAAATCTCTTTTGTTTCGGCTCAATGATCTTTAAGGCATGAGCGCAGCAAGCGCTTGCAAATGTGTTGTGTCTCTAGGTCTAGGATCGAGACTGACAGAAGAGAGGAGGCAAACCAGAGGAGAGGTTTGACCCGTGCCCACTCCTATGCCCTGAGAGACTGCTAAGAGCCATCTTACAGATATGATGCCGGGCTAGGTAGTCTTTTTTATTATTATTATTACCTTTAAAATACCCATAAATATTCTCACTCGGATTCTTGTGTTGAAATTCCGCGAACCAAAATGTCAGAGCATATTGAAACCCACGAAGATTGTCTTTGTGCCCATGTCTATAGATACACACACCGCAGATGCGGCGTCGCGGGCTCTATAAATATGCTGTTACCTGCAGAAAGACCAATGCAGCAGGATCTCACCAAGGGGGGCTGCTCGGAGAGTTTAGTCCCTTTTGCAGGACTGGAACAAAGCGAAGGTTGTGTGGCAAAGTGATCTACCCCCCTGAAACACGATGGCAGATGAGCTAACGACATCACCGATGGCATAAACACCAGAATTACAAGCTCTCTTCATCGCTACGTCATTCTGAGCTGTCCTTCTCAGCCCTCCAAAGACTTCTGGTGACACAAAGGAGAGTCATTATGCAGGGCCTAATTATAACTAACACACGTGGATTTTCCATGGTAGCCTTGGCCTGGTCAGAAAGCCCAACATGGTATAACAAAGAAACAGACCATAAACATTTCCACTTTAATCCCTCTGACTCACAGGCATCTCTTGACAATGGACATTGATAAACAACCTTTTCCCATGGTACTTGTTTCCAAACCTGCCGCTCCGCACGCTTTCTCCATCTCATTTGGAACAGGTTGCACCCATTGGGAATAATCAAATAAGCATGGGCTGAGGGGAGGGTGTGTGGCTTTGCAAGACGGGTGTTGGGCAAGTAACAGAGCCTGAGCCATCCTTAAGACAAACACCCACCCAAGGGCCAGATTCAGCTCCGAGTCCCAGCTCATGAGGTAATCACAGCTTTATGGAAGAGGACAAATGCCCTTCCCAACACCACTCAGCACCTCCAAGGGAGGGCAATGAGCGGGACAAGCGCCAGCGAGTTCCACGGATCAGGTGTCGCTGATGGACCCGGGGACTGAGTCACTGATGGGAAAGACAGTGAGCGTGAAAAGAGAGGTCCAGAAAAGGGAAACCAGAAAACCAAATAAAATCTGAGAGTCTTAAAGACGGGCATGAAACGTAGGCCATTGCTCCTAATTTGCATTTCTAATTTGTTTTGCTGCCAGTCAAAACCGTCTATTTTGGCACTCAAGTGGCAAAGCCTTTTACATCTGAGAGTTCATTTACTGGTGCTGCCTGGGTGGCAAACTGCCTGCTGTAACCTGGCAAATGGGAGAGCAGCTTGCAAAGGTAGAGCCTCCTTTGTGAAAATAGGTTTGTCACACTTTTGTCACTCTTCTGAAGAACTTGATCTGACCTCCACCAGCACTGAGGGACCTTCTGAAGGCAAGGCCATCACCCCCAACCACAGCAAACAGAGGCACCCTGGACCTGGTAGAGTTCTGGGAATATACGAGGACTATAGATTATCCAGCAACACAACCTGGGAAAAGGTTGAAGAGGCCTGGCAAGAACAAGACTCCTGGTGGGTCACTCTGTACAGGAAAACTGAGATGGACTGTAATTAGACTTGGAGTAGGTCCCCCAAAGGATCCAAGGCAGCCTGAGACACTCAGCTTGCAGGGAGGACTTTCCTCTGCTTCTGCTTAAATGGCACGTGTGTGCCTGTTCGACTAAGCCCTGCGGCTTTAGCAGTCCCTGATCCAGAGGATGCTAATGGATCTCTTGGATTACTATAAAACCAGCAGGGATGGGACCTTTAGAGATATGGTTCATCACAGATGCCCCACAACCAGATCATAGAATCACAGGGTTGGAAGGGCCCTCTGGAGATCATCCAGTCCAACCCCCTGCCAGAGCAGGGCCACCTTAGAGCAGGGGGCACAGGAACGCGTCCAGGTGGGTTTGGGATGTCTCCAGAGATGGAGACTCCACCACCTCCCTGGGCAGCCTGGGCCAGGGCTCTGCCACCCTCAAGGGAAAGAAGTTCCTCCTCATGTTTAGGTGAAACTTCCTGTGCTCAAGTTTGTGCCCGTTCCCTCTTGTCCTGTCCCTGGGCACCACTGAAAAGAGCCTGGCCTCATCCTCCTGACACCCACCCTTCAAGTATTTATAGGCATTGATAAGGTCCCCCCTCAGCCGTCCTTTTTCCAGACTAAAGAGTCCCAATTCCTTCAGCCTTTCTCCAGAAGAGAGGTGTTCCAGTCCCCTCATCATCTCGGTAGCCCTTTGCTGTCCCCTCTCCAGCAGTTCCCTGTCCTTCTTGACGCGGGCAGCCCAGCACTGGACCCAGCACTCCAGATGTGCCCTCCCCAAGGCAGAGTAGAGGGGGAGGATGACCTCCCTCCACCCGCTGGCCACACTCTGCTTGATGCCCCCCAGGATATTTCTACATCATCCCTTCCGGACTGATGCTTGCTTATTGCCCTTCCTAATCCCTGCCTGGCGAGGAGACTCTCTCCCCCCGTCATCTGTTCCCACGCTTAACCCCCTGTTACAGCTGGAGGGCTTTATTCATGTCTAATCCATGCTCCTTTACAGCAGTTTAGTGAGAGGTGCTTTGTTCACTGTCCCACACCAATTCGGACACGCATCACCAGTCTTTTTGCAGACATGCCCACCCCAGTGAGGAACACAAGCACCCACCTTTGACAGTGACAAGCACGGAGCTGTACGTTTGTCCTGCCAGGTTGGAGGCCGTGCAGGTGTACAGCCCGTTGTCTATCTGCTTGCAGAAGAGGATCTTCAGCACAAAGTTCTCCTGATCGTCCTCATAGATGACATGCCGCCGCCCTTCCAAAATGACCTCATTGTCCTTCTTCCACACGATCTCTGGCTTCGGCTCGCCCGTCACATAGCAGCTCAGCTTGGCGTGCTTCCCCTCCGTCACGCTGCACATGCGTGTCAGCGTCCCAAAAGTTGCATTGCGGGGCCCTTTGGTGGTAAGTCCAGCTGCCCGCTCGTAATCCCGGGAGAGGCTGTAGCCGATGCTGGACAGCCCTTCTGCCATGGAGTAAGACTGGGCGGATGTTGAATCAAGAGCCCCGTGGGAGACATCCATCTTCCTGATCTCCTCCCGCCTCTTTTGCAAGTGGGACAACAAGGATGATGTCTTGCCACAGCTGGTATCGAAGTGGCTGCTGCTGCCCGGGTTGGAAGAGCCCTTTGTTTCCACCACCAGCGCAGCCGAAGCACTGGCAGAGCCAATGGGGTTCTCCGCCCGGCAGGTGTAAGTGCCGCTGTCCCCCATCCGGGTACATTGGATCGTGAGAGCGTTTGACTCCCCAGCAGACTCGATCTGGAAGCGTCCAGCATCAGCCTGGTTCCGCAGGTGTCTCCCATCCTTCTCCCAGTTCACTGAGAGAGGGGGGCTGCCCTGGACTTTGCATTTGAACATGGCGTCTTCTCCCAACGTTACTTTGATAGAGGAGGGTTTCTGGATGAAATAGGGGGCTGACTCTGTTACTGTGGTCTCCTCTCCAACTTTGATGCTGACAGCTGCAAAAGCCTCCCCGATGGTGTTCTTGGCCCGGCAGATGTATTGGCCGCTGTCCTCCAGGCTCAGATCATAGATTGTTAGCCGATAAAGATCCCCATCTTTTGTGGTTTTAAACCTTCCCCCGGACTGGACTGGAAGTTTATCCTTTTCCCAGCTCACAACCGGGATGGGGTTTCCAACGATCTGGCAGCTCAAGGTGGCATCCTTCCCCACAGACACCATGAATGCCTTCGGCCGGGTCAAGAACCGGGGGACTCCACTGAACGAGCTGTAATCCATCCTGGTTTCCTAAAGGGCGAGAAATAAAAAAGTCAAGAAAGAGCAGATTAGGTGGTGCAGACAAACAATTGCTGCACTTCCATGGTATCAGCGTGTGTGTCATCTAGAACAGTCATGTTTTCATTGTCCTACTCGTTATGGGTGAGAAGGTCTTGGAATATTTTCTGTCTTACAGATTTCTTAAATTTGAGCTCAATAATTTGAACAGCTGACGGAGAAGGCAGCTTGCTTTCCTGCAGAAGTCACTGGGTAAGACAAAAGCCTTTGAGCAGTTCATACAGAAGGAACTTAGAATCACAGAATCGCTGAGGTTGGAAGGGACCTTTAAGATCATCAAGTCCAACCATTAACCTGCCCTGGCAAAAACCCCTTCTACACCATGTCCCTCAGCACCACATCTACCCTTTTCTTAAACACCTCCAGGGGTGGGGAATCCACCCCCTCCCTGGGCAGCCTCTTCCAATGNTTGGGGTTGGTGTGACCCAAGGGCAGGACCCGGCACTTGCCCTTGTTGAACCTCATGCCATTGGCTTCAGCCCATCGATCCAGCCTGTCCAGATCCCTCTGCAGAGCCAACCCCCCCTCCAGCAGATCAACACGCCCGCCTGGTTTAGTGTCATCTGCAAACTTACTGAGTCTGGTCATGGATGAACATGGGTTACTGAGGGTAAACATGGATGGTCCCTTCTCAACTTTGGCACTAGGAAAGTGATCTGCGCTAATGCTATGTAACACACGGGCTGTTTCTGTAGCCGTAGAGAAATAAATGGACATTAAATTCTCAGATGTGTCTGCCCATCAAGATACCTTGTCCTTCCATGCTCATCTCCTCTTCCTTTTCATCTCTTTTTGTTGGATTGGATGGGACTTTGAGGTACCTGGTCTAGTGGAATATGTCCCTGCCCAAGATGGTCTATAAGGTCCCTTCCAACTCTAACCATTCTATGATTAATTTGTTCTCTTTCTCCTTGCCTTTTTCTTTTTTCCCCCCTCCAAATTTGGCTTACACAACATGCCCCATCTCTCCTCTTGCCCTCTCTTTTCATAACCCACCCCTAGGCTTTGTTCTCTGAATCATGTTCACACAGACCTTACAATAAAACCCCTTTCCTGTAGGGAACAGCCTTCAGGAGGACACTTAGATACATATTATTGATGATATTTGTCTTTATCCCAGTTTCTGTTCAACACAACCACTGAGAGACAGCTTCTTTGACAGCAATGAGGAGGAACTTCTTTCCCTTGAGGGTGGCAGAGCCCTGGCACAGGCTGCCCAGGGAGGTGGTGGAGTCTCCGTCTCTGGAGACATCCCAAACCCGCCTGGAGGCATTCCTGTGCCCCCTGCTCTGGGTGACCCTGCTCTGGCAGGGGGTTGGACTGGATGATCTCCAGAGGGCCCTTCCAACCCTGTGATTCTGTAATTCTGTGATTCTGTAATGGTAGCTGATGAGTATCTATGGCTTATATACAGCCTCATCCAGATGCCGTAGGGCCAGACACAGCTGTGTTGGGAATGGGTGGGTTTGGACATCCATGGCTGGATGCACATCCAACGCCGTGGGGAATGCACGCAGCAATCCAAACGGTGCCAGACTTCTCAAAAAAAAAAAAAACAAAAAACCAACCCAGCCTCACATGGCTTAGGGCTTACAGGAAAGCTGTCTCTTCGCCCGCGTATTCTCAGCTGCTCTCAGAGGGAGCTGTGCACCAGCCTGCAGCTGTCTGGTGACACGGACTAACCGTGTTCAGGGCTAAAGCTCATGGCAGTTCTGGTGCCGTTGTGTCCCGAGAAAGTCCCGAAAAGCAATCAGCGGCACTCATCATTGCAGCCGTGTTCACGCACACCCAGAGTCTACCCACCCCTCTGCAGCCGGAGAGCCATGCTACAGAGGTCACCACCGTCAGAGTCCCCCTGAAGACCACAAAATATACAAACTTTTCTTGCTTCTTCACTGCTCCTTACGTGGACTTCTGGGTGTCCTTCCCCTTCTGCTGGAGTGAGTCTACCCCTAATCCTCAAAAAGCCCTTCTCCACGCATTGGCTAGCAATTACTTTGATAAACATAGCACAGCTGAAAGCCCTGGTCTTTACCCCATTAGCACCAGTAACTGGGCACCAGCTGACACCCCCAGGAGCAGGATTAGACCTGGCGATGGTGCTCTGTAAGGAAAGCAATCATCCCGGCTCCAAGCCGCTCTGGAAGTCCTACTCAAAAAGCCTGAGTGCACCATTTCTCTCCAAGCTACTATATCTCTTTGGTCTCGTGATGCCAGATACTGCTGTCCTGGCAAACTCCTGCAGCTCCTGTCTGAGCTACGTGAACGGCCTCTACTCGGGGGGGATCGCAGCGCTGCTCTCGCATCCCTGTTTTTTCACCTTCAGAGCACCACACAAAGCAAAACGACCAGGGCACTGCGTGGTGTAGCTCAGAAAGGAAATAATAACCAGTCACCGCGACCGAAATATCCTTCTTAATCCTACAGCCGTTTGGCTTCCCCGCTGGCCACAAATCCACCCACTCGCTCACCCAATGGCCGATGCTCTCACAATCTCCCCCCCCCACCTCCAGCAGAAACCAGTAGGAACAGGCCAAAACCCTGCTTTCGTTTCTTGAGTTACCATTTCAGCAAAGGTTTCATTATTTTTTTCCACGCTCCTCCAGCTCCCGTTGCAGTGTGTTAACGTTAATGTGCAAATACCTGGTGGGAGCAGGGAGAGGGGGTTGGATTGACCTGCTCCATGACCTTGGGGAAAATACTTATTTTCCCTGGGTCTTGGCTCCCCTCCCATTGCTTCCTGGCAGGACAGGGTTTGTCTCACAAATAATTATCTGCACAGTGTATATATGACAGTGTACTTGCCGGAGTATATGACAAATCATGCATGAAAATTAATAACAGATTACAATCTTTCCTTCTATTTACTTTGCTGGGGATTGAAAGACAAAAATCAGCATTAAAACTAAATCCTGGGGAAGTGGTGGCACAAAACCACAAAATGGTATTCATTATTACCATTGAAGATGGAATAGCTGAGCTAATCTTCAAACTTCATTTGGGCCACGGATCTAAGGCACAAAGAAACAGTCTATATTTAACAAGAAAAATGTACTAATTCTTATCCTGTCCTGACTCTCACTCTCCCAAGCACACATGAAACTCGTAGGAAGCAATCAAAGACCTTTCCGTAGAGAGAAAATGCATCTTTTCTAAAGTAATTCACTTTTGATTAGTTTTTCTTTTTGGCATCGAGCAAATTTCGTTATTGAACCAAAAATCTTTCGAAATTGAAGAAAATGTTTTCAAAGTTTAAAAAAAGTCAATAATGGGAAAAAAAAAATCATTCTTAGTAAGTACTAACAATGCAAAGAACGATTGACTTGCAGTCATTAGTGCTCAGACCAACTGACTTTCTGTAGAGCAGTTGCCTTCATTACTAGTTGCAATGACTGTACAGAACTGGTTTTCCCTTGCTCTCAAACTGGTCTAGAAATCCGCGAACTCGTTTGCACTTCTTTAGTCCCTTTTACTACCTTCAACCTCTGTCCTCACTTGAGCTTTAAAACGTGTTTTCCATAATCACTTGGAAAGCTGCAAGCAGAGAAGCTGCATGAATGGTTAGAAGACACAGATACACACCTTGGGCTCGAGCCAAAGTACACTGAAGTCAGTGGAAATTTCCACTGAAGTCAATTGATTGATGATCAGAGCCTTCTGCTAATTTGGGGAAGGACCATTTCAATGCTCGGGGTGGGGGGGATGCTGGGATTCAAGATCATCTCTGGAGAACCCAGCAGTAACATTCGCTACATTAACTTAGAATTAACAATCAAAACCCAGACCCAAAGCTCACGTCCTAATCTTTCCCAGCTTGAATTTCAGGCTGCACTGTGTTATCAAAGTGCCTGGATCCATCTTCAGAAGACGTTGCCATGTCTCATCTTTCCTTGCTCCCTAGTTGTTTCTGACAGACATGGCGCTCCGACTCATTCCCAGCTTCAAAAAAAGAGCAAAAACCAAAGTTGCTTCACCTGGTCTAGCGGAGGGTGTCCCTGCCCATGGCAGGGGAGTTGGAACTAGGTGATCTTTAAGGACCCTTCCAATCTAAACCATCCTATGATCCACTTCTCCTTTGAAGTGGGCTCCGTATAACACAGAAGTGCCTGGAGCACAGAGGTGGCTACAAACACAAGAGTTGCCGAATTGGGAGCCAGTCAGTGACCTTTGTGCAAACAGTGTCTTCCCTCAAACCCTTTGGGTGCAGTTTTCCTCACCCGCTCCACAGGAGATGTACCCACGCCTGGAGGAGAGCTCTGCTGCGTGGGAACGCGGTGGGTGCTCTCCGAGCCTGGCTCTTACAAGGAGGAGAGCAGGAATGCTGCTGACTTCCTAAAGCTCTTGTGCATCTTCCTCCTCCTCTGCCCTCCTGCACCAAACAGTGCCCAAACAAGCCCCAGACGCTCACTGGTGTCTCCAATAGTCAAGAAAATTAAAACACAGGGAAGCTGCACCATCAGGTGCGTTTTGCTTTTACTCACGAACAAGACCGGTGCAGGAAATCTTTCCAAGATGCTTCGTTCCAGTGGTCATAGCCTCAAGGTCCAGCTTCCCTCCCCTACTGAGGCGTTTGCAACTCACTTCTCTCCATCAGGTACAAGCCACACTGTCCGTGGACCTCCCAGCGCAAGGCGAAGAACCCACGTCCCATGCCGTAACCTACACGGCACCTCGCTCTCCACCAGCTTTCACCACGTACCCTCCCACTCAATGCTCCTTACGAGTGTCCAGGGTGCCAGAAGAAAATCCAGGGATCAGTGAAAACGGCGTGTGCTCATCAGTATTATTTCAATTTCTAACACGGTAGGAAAGCAAAACGGGGTTATTCCTTGCTTTGCCACTTTCATAATCATCAGAAAAAACCACTCAAACTCTTGTATCTTCATTCCCTGTCTGGAAAAGGGGGTAAAACGCTCGCTTTATGGGTGCTGAGAGCAGGAAATCATAGAATCACAGAATCACTTAGGTTCGAAGGAACCTTTAAAATCATCGAGTCCAACCATCAACTTAACACTGCCAAAACCCACCACGAAACCATGTCCCTCAGCGCCACATCTACTGCCTTTTAAATACCTTGAGTGATGGTGGCTCAACCCCTTCCCTGGGCAGCCTGTTCCAATGTTTGATAACCCTTTCGATGAAGAAATTTTTCCTAATATCCATGGTAAACCTCCCCTGGCGCAACTTGAGGCCATTTCCTCTTGTCCTATCACTTGTTACTTGAAATCTTGACTTTGTGGCAAGGATGAAATTGCAATAAGTACCTAAAACTCAGGCTGATCAAACCATTTAGATAAGCTGCACTAGGTAAACCACATTTTAGAAGTTTAAATGGGATAAAACGCCTCACATTAGATTAAGCCAATGAATAGATTTGGGAGTTAGAGGGAGAGGATAGCTTGTGGACATTCAGAAAGGACAAGATTTAAGATTTCTATAGTGTAACCCGTTAATCAATTTATTAAATAATTACACGAATTCAGATTCTTTATATGTATGCTCAAACTTCAAAAAAGAGAAAAAATAACTCTCTGGAAGTGCCAGGGCAGCTCCCTTGGAAGCGACACGACGGACAACAAAGCATGAATAAACCCAGTCAATGCAGATGCCCTTTCCAATTAATCTCAGACATTTACCAGTGTCATATTTCTCCTCGTAATCCCCCTGTGATTAATCATTCGCGGCAGAGATCACATTCCCATCTGGGTATTTCTGAGCACGCCGAAGGCAAAGTAGCAGCGCTTGGAAGTTTACTTAGGTCTTTATTCATTCAAATTTTCACTGGTTTATGCTTGAGGGAAAGAGGCCTGAGAGAACAGACCTGTCAGATAATGCAAATAAATAAAATTGCTGCCAACACGTGGCCATGCAGCCAGTCAAGGCCTCCTACCCACCCCTCTCCTCACTGCTTTCTATCCCTGCCCTACATCTGCTTCCCCATAGACAAGCAAGCCAGCCCCTGGCGCTGGGAATGACCTTGGACTACTCCAGTTCCTGCTGGCCTAGTCTGAGGTGGTGCTCGTCAGGAGAATCATCAGGAGATGGAGAGTCCTGACGGTGGTGCCGTCACTCTCTCCACCTCCTGTGATTCACCGGGCTGTGCTGGTTGATGGGTTGGCTCCAGGTTGCTTCATCAACACTGAGATGCATCTAGAAAGCCTTCAACAACCTCTGAGCAGGTAGAGGTCCCACACCAAGGCATACCACCCACCGCGCAGTCAGCAGCCTGCGATGATGGTGGAGTCTC
>VXBO01000484.1:22958-44916 GCA_013400135.1 Rhinoptilus africanus
CCATCAGTATTTATAAGCATCAGCAAGATCCCTCTCAGCCTTCTCTTGTCCAGACTGAAAAGACCCAAGTCCCTCAGCCTTTCCTCGTAAGAGATGTTCTAGTCCCCGTATCATCTTTGTAGCCCTCCGCTGTCCCCTCTCCAGCAGTTCCCTGTCCTAAACTCATTAGGAGAGTCACCACCCACCAGGAGTCAAAGTATTTGCAATGTTCTGTTCTATACAAGCAGAAATCAGGAAAGATCGGGCTTTTCATCAGGTGGGATAAGCTTCTGCTGCAGTGGCACAGAGAGGCACGGATAATGCCAACGATCTCTGTCTGCTCCAGACCAGTGGCATTGGCCGCCCTCCCACCGCCGTGCTGGTGAGTGGGGCCAGGCGATGCTCCCGCGACCCGCAGCCCACCTTGTAAAGCACACTGCACTCCTTCAGCTGGAAATCCTTCCCCTTCCACAGGGAAGAGAGTTCAATCTCCATCTACTTTGTCACAAACCAAGCCTAAAAATCCTCCTACTCCTTGCCAGTCATCCAACCCGACGGACACCAACCATCACAACGCTTCGTGAAGAGACTGACAGAGGTGACAAATCGCTCACCGCAGCCTCAAGCTCCTGAGCAGATTCAGAAAATATCGGAGAACAAACCTCTCCGGGCTCTGTCTCAGCACGACTCATACACGAGCTCGGGCAATTCTGCCGGCGAGAGCCATGATGAAGAGTCGCTGCAACCACAACACGCATTTACAGCGTTCAGTGCCTCTGGTCGGGGAAATACAACTTAAGCAATGGAAAAAACTGAGGGATCAGAGACATTAGCCATTAATTAGAAAAAAGCTGGAAATGTTCTCTAATTCAGAAAGTTACTTCACGCCCAGATTCCAACACTGACACTGTCAGAGGAGCAAGCTCTGCCTTCACCCCCTCCACTGCCATCTCCTGGCTAACCCTCCACAAACCCTTCCTCCCGCACATCCGTCTGCTCCCCATCTGAGCCGACACAGATTACATCGCAGCCCTCTGCGGAATGATTTCTCCGTGGGATGGGAAAAGCAGAGAGCTATGACAGCAACGTAACGCATCGCAAGTTACCCTAGCTTAAGTTAATTTAAAGCACTGAAGTTACCTTCTGTGATACTCTAACATTATGTCGGTATTTTGTTTAAGCAGTAGGCAGAGTGGATTGCTATCAACGAAAATATAGGCCTAAAATGGGTAAATTAAAATCTATGAGACACTGTAAAATAAAATGCAGTTTTCTGATAGTAGCAAGAAGGTCGCATTTTCACAGACCATGAGACAACAACTCAGGCTGAGCAGGAATTTTCCTGTGAATTAAAATCCTTAAAATACCTGATTTCTCAAAGAAAGGGGCACAAACTCCGACTCCAGGTAAAGCAGTATATTCCGACACGCTCCCTGGTTTCCTTGGTGATGGGCGATGAATCATTTTCCGTGACAAACCTGTGACCCGAATGGGCAGTGAGATAACCTCCTTCCTTCCTTCCCGGGGCGCTGGTTCCTCCTCCTGGCCCCGGGAAGTGGGTCCTCCCCGGGAAGAGGGAGGCGCAGGACACCATAACCTGCTGAAATCACGGGGTTTACAGAAGAATCGGAGCACCGTTACCAAACCCGAGTTTGAACAGGACACAGGCATTAATTTTAAGCGTCATAAGACTTTCGGGGTATGAATGATATCTAAGGCTTAACAGAAAGCTGATCCCTTCATGCTTGAGCTGTCTTGGAAGGAATCATTTTTCAGTCTGAACTAATTTTATATGTCATCATTCGGAGACATCGCCAGTTGAAACGCTGGCTCCGTTCTGTTCCCTGCTCAGCTTTAAGTGATCAGAAACACATCGTGAGACGAGCAAGATTTCCCAATTGCTATTTTTTGCGGTCGCAGGTTTTTGCCTGTACGCAGTAGCTTCAGTATAACCACAGAGAGGCGACTGATTCTTATCTCCTTTATTATAATACACGCTATCCGCTGTCTCAATGGACCTTATGTGTAGAATATCTATAAAGAACTGAACAGGGAAACGGCGATCCTGTGGCCAGGGCAGCAGTCCGGATCAGAAATAACCCGGAGCACTGACCCCAGCTGCCACTCGCTTACATGAGGCCAGGCAGGTCTCAGCTCCGCATCTGCAGAACAGGGCTATTTGCTCTGTAATACACTAAATTTAATCACACGGGCTGCTCAAGTACACACACAGGTAAACCACCACTGGAAACCCTTAAATAGTAGGTTCTCTTTTACAACAGTTCTTTTCTAATAAGCTTCCTAGTTTTATCAAAGCTTATTGAGCAAGTTGTCTTCCTGGTAAAGGTATTAAGTAATTCTCGCAGGGTGCAGGAGGGAGGCTGAGAGTTTTAATCACGGGGATGAAAGCATACCAATGTTTTATAGGGAAAGTACACAAACAACACTTCACTTCATCGCCCTGCATCGAGTTACCGAGGGAAGAAAGGCTGGATTCCTGTTTGAAAAGCAAAACTGGAAACTATTTTGCAATATGCTGCCTCAGTCTTTCATTTTGCAAGCTCTCAGATGTGGCAGCGCAGGGCTGCAGAATTATTTTGCAGCTCGCAATTCAGAGACACAAACACAATGTCCCACAGTTTTAACTCCTGTACCCCCCTCGAACATGCAGCGCATGGTGGCAGCACACGTGAAAGACCGAGAAGGACAAAATGACATTCCGCTATCAGTTGCCTCTTGATTATTATTCTCAGACTACAGGCAAAACAGAGATGAGGCAATCTGATTGCAAAATTAAGACTGTAAACAGAAACAGCACTTAGCCATAACACACTCGCTTTTGTTCAGGTCAAATAAGATGATGGATACAAGCCGTAATTATACATCCTCACTTTTTTTCACAGAATCACGGCATGTCAGAGTGGGAAAGGACCTCTAGAGATCATCCAGCCAAAACCCTGCTACAGCAGGACTGCCCAGAGCACATCCCTCAGGTGCATCCAGACGGGGCTTGGAAGTCCCCAGAGAAGGGGACTCCACACCCTCCCTGGGCACCTCTCCCAGGGCTCTGTCACCTCACCGGAAAGAGGCTCTTTCTCATACTCCATCGGAACTTCCCGTTGTGCCTGTTACCCCTGGTCCTGTTACTGGGAACCACTGAAAAGAGCCCAGCTCCATCCTCCTTAAACCCAGCCTTGAGACACTTGTGACCATCAATCAGGTCTCCCCTCAGCCTTCTCTTCTGCAGGCTGAAGAGTCCCAGCTCTCCCAGCCTTTCCTCGTAAAGGAGGATGCTCCAATCCCTCCGTCATCTTTGTTGCCCTACGCTGGACTCTCTCCAGTTCAGTTCTCTTTTCAGTTCAACGTTACTGGTGGCATGGGGCTGTCACCAGTTTGGCTACGTGAGGTCTATGCTGCAGCTTTCTCCTGACTTCACTCTGTTAATGCCTTTTGCTTCTTGCTAGCATGAGCTCTCATGAGAAATGTAAATACATTAACCCCAGAGGGGGTTCAGAAGAAAGCAGAAAGTCGGAAAATTTTAGCTCCCTACATGCCCCTCCTTCCCCCTTCTTTCAGTGTGATGCAACTTCTCACGTAGGGAAAAATTACGACTATGCACTTCTGAGAAACATGCTACGTTATGATTTTCGAATGGAGCAACAACTTATTTTCATAACCTTCCCATGCTACTCAAGATATTTGCTCATTAGTTATTGCTTCATTAAAAACAAAACCAAACCCAAACAAAAAACTCTCAAACCACACACACAACCAACCTCCAAAATTTTTCCGTGACTGATTTTGGAATTGCAGGTTGAAGAATGCAAGGTGCGACACCACCAAATCCTTCTCAGGCTGTAAGCTGGGCATTAGCAGCATGTCAGCCAGAGCGAAGCAGCGCTCCTCCAAACTTCTATTTTAACAAATGAAGTTTGGTTTTCAAATTGCAGTTGTGTTAAGGGGAAAAAAGCCCCGAGACAGCCTGCACATGCCTGGAAACAGCCAAGTGGCTCCCTGAACGCTGCCTACAGCCATTTTCCCAGCTGCACCACGGTAAACAGCCAGGAGAAACAAACTCTCTGCTCTCATGATGGTTTCATTATACCTTCCGCTCTAAACCAGGAAGAAAATGTCATTCTCTTGCAGCTCACCTGAAGAACCTCCTACTTTCCTCCATACCAGAATTTCCATCAAATCTTGGCGTTTCTTCTGGGGGTTTATAAATGACACGCGAATGAAAAAATCCCCCAAAAGCAGCAACCTTCTATGTTATTCCAGGCCATACCACGGTTTATTCCTGTACTTCTAATGCACTCGATCTACCTGTCCAGCAGGATCCATAACTGCCTTCTCTGTAGGGGTGATCATTTAAACAGCATTAACTCTGAACTGGCTACGTGCGTGCCTGTCTTTAAACTGTTCATCAGATTTTCATTTTTGCCCTCAATGCCTCTTCTTATCCCAGGCGAGCGCATTAGCTCAGCGGCTAGCAGAAAAATCAATCCATCCCTGAAAGCGTGGGGGTGTTTCCCTACCAACCATTAAGCAAAGCCTCTCTAACTGGTTAATTCAGCTTAAAATGCTTTAACGACCCTTTAGGAAACCAGACACCTAGTTCAGGAAAGGTTAGATGCGTAGTTTCTTGGAAAGACATCCTCAACTGATCTGCGTCGGTGTTATTACAAATTTCTCCTTTGTGCAGAAATGGGATTAAAAGTATCTAAGGGAACTATGTTACTGCTGTACAGGTTGATTAAAATAAACAGGAATGACCCTGTTCAGAGTTCCCCAAGTGAAAGATAATAATTAATAGACAGCTTCAACAGGGGACTTTTAGTCTGCTTCCACACTCTGCCCAGGAGTTTGGCAGGTTTTTCAGGAAAGGGAATTCAAACAAAAGCTGTGTTTCCTTTTTGGTGGAAAATTTTACAGAATTTCTCACCTTCCAGTGTGTTTGTGCATCACACGGCTCTTACACTGCAGTACATGGTGAAGAGCCACAGACCACGGAAAACAGCGCAAGAATTATAAATGCAAGGGCATATCACACATCCCCATTTTCATGCTAAATTAGAGGGATCAGTAAGACACAAGTGAATGAAATATTTAGCAGCATGATGAAAAAAGAGGACAGACTGCAAACATCTAAACCATCTGCTGCTCTCGGGGAGCCTCCTTTGACTACAGTGCTTGTGTACGTACGTTCTCAGCACACACAGCGATGGCCTATATTGCAAAACACATCCACTCTGTACATATATGTAGGCCATGACTCAGTACAAAGGCAGCTATTCCCAATATGCAAAGGCATTTCATCAGAAGATGTTTGCTAATTACACTCTGTAAAAGCAGCAACAGGTCAAGAAAGCAAGAGGATTTATTTAAAAAAAAAAAAACCCAAACAAACAAGGACAGGCTGATTTTAGAAATGGAAAGTAAAAAAACCCCAACAACCAAACCACCAAATCCCTTTCAAATCTTTATCCTCATTTAAAAAGGCACAGCTAACAAGACAGAAGGCGGCAGCACTGTCCCAAAAAAAGCACTGATTATTTCCAAGAGCAGAGGGTGCCCCCTTCGATCCACGATGAACTTTTTCTTAGGTACCAGCATAAATTCAGGTCCATCAACTCACCTAGAAACTACCCTGGTGGGTCAGGAAGCAGTAATAAAATTAATGTAATTCTCATTTCTTATTCAGAATTATATTAGAAGCTTAAAAACAGCAAAAAAATCTTGTTGCCGCCAGAATGAAAATCTTTATTAAGGATATCTGTGAATCCTAAGGTAGACTTTTTTCCTAGCGCCTATAGGAAACGCAGATGCTTGCCTTTCTTTAGAACCTCTCTCCCCTTAAGGGTGGATTTTAATTCTTCTGCCATGCCTCCAATATATTACTTCATTTATTTTTAGCACAATCAATCTGCTAAAATCAAAATACAGGAACGAATTAATTTATACCTCCCAAGGCCAGCAAGACAGTAACACTTACTACTGCCAGATTACTTCAAAAACTGCCCTCTGTCTGCTTAAACAAGTGAAAGTTCCTGATTTGAGTTTAATTGCAGTTTTGATCACCCTCAAATCTCCACAAAAAGTCATCAAGTTTCATTCGCAGGCACACGAGCCCTGGGAAAATGAGTGTTGTTCTTCCCCACCTCTAGCCTTTGAAGAGAACACTCCCTGTGCACTGATAGGAAAGAGCATTCCACAGAAGATATCCAGTGGTGAAACAGTACAAAAATGTTTTCAAGATAGGAGTAAAATAACCATTATGGTAAAAGGTAAATTCATTTGATGGAAGCTGGCAAGTGATGGGCTATGAAAGACACTTTAAATCTTAATGCCCACGTCAAATCTTGCACAGTGACACTTGTGCTTTGAAGTTTAAAGTGTAGAAGAGTGCACCCATCTGACAGTCACTCCTTTTCAACGTACCTTTCTCCTCCCTTTGAAGTACTTGAAGATTTACTATATAGTCTAGAGAGGTATGGCATTTACTGGTTCCAAACTGAAGAGGTTATAACTATGCTGATTTCGGAAAAGTCAAATGGCAATTCCAAATTGTTAAAAGTAGTGCATGATAAGGCTATCTATAACTACTCAGGAGAACACATAGTGCCAGACTCACTGTCTTTAACTTAAAAATACCATCCTTCGAAGCCTTGTGGCTATTGGTTCTAACAAGTACGCATACCTCCACTCTACACTGTTGTAACCTGGATGCAGGTCACATCCAGGCCTCAACTCTACAGGAGTTTTCTGCTCAGCAGTACATACTACATCCCCCAAAATAGTAACAAAAGAAAAAAAAAAAGAAGATATGCCCATTAAAAATAACATCATCAGACTGTAAGGAATCTGAAGAACTTTTATAGTCACTCCTGAAAAACAGTAGAGCTCAAAGTTCAGAAGCAGATAAGATAGAAGAATAAAGTCATGTTTCCCATTAAGTATCATGCATCTCTTAATCATACCGTAGTACCTAACAGGCTGGAAAAACTGCCAGTTCATTTTGTCATGAAAATGGGCAAGTGTTTATTGAATTCACCTCCATCATCTCTCAGGTAGCCAGGTCTCCCAGGTTTAAAGACCAAAACCAACACTAAACCCAGAAACTTGATCCATCTCCTATTTACAAGTGAGATGTTCCTTACTAGTGGGTAAGAAAAGCCTTGTTGAGCTATACATTATGCTTGTTTGTTGTTTTTTTAAATACTGTCAGTCAACAGAAATATGAAACCATAAAATAATAATTTAAACATTTTATGACCCTGAGGCTCAAGTCCAAAGAGCGAAAAAAGTTTGACATTATTAGTGTGGCCGAGTGCCTCACTGCAAGTTGCATATTGTTTTGTGGTATTCTCATCAAAGGCATGTTACCTACCTACTCTGCAAGGAATAATCAACCCCCAAAGCGTCAACACAACACTACCTCTGCACGAACAGAACCAGCCCTGCGCAAGTGTCTTTCAAACTCCTAAAAAATGGTCCTCAACACGACCAACGCTCACACCATTGGTCATTATAATGCAAAGGAACAGGCAACAAATTGAATCAGCTCAGAGGTGAACTTGGTCTGTCACTTATTGGGCTAAAACAGACTATAACTGTCAAAGGGAAGCACTACCTTTTAAACTGCATACCCTCAGCTCTGCCTCCTCCTCTTCAATAAATTAAAAATAGCTGCTACATGCTCAGAAGACACACCAGGGCAAAGACAAAAACATTCAGATGGGCTGCACTGTTGGATAAGAACTAATTTCCCAGTGATAAAGGCCTAAATTCAGCTTAAAGACTCTTTCCGACATCTGTAAATTAAGATTTGGTTGGGAGTAACAAGGTGGGTGACACTAACATTTGATGCACACAGCAACATAAATTAGGCCATCTAAGAAGTATCCGGGCTGTGCAAATAGGAGAGTCAATAATTCAGTCAGGTGTGACAGTACAAAACAAATAATCACCACACCTTTATCCTGAAAGATAAGTTGGTCTGAGATAATACACTGAACAAACACACACAGCTAATGCCTTTAGTAAGGATAAGGCACCGTCTGGCGGACCAACAGTTTAAAGTTCTCCAGAAAAGATGCTGTCCTTTAGACTGCTCCTCTTCGAACGGCGGCATCCCGATTGTGTGTTAATTCTGTTGAATTTCCCTCCTTAAAAACACAATGTTAAAAATTCAGTAAAACTTTGCCATAGGCTATAGTATGTTTGGGGAAAAAAACCCCAAAAAAGAACATTCAAACCAAACCCAAAGTTGGTATAATTGGTCTTTGCTCTTCTTGAGGAAAGCATTTTAGTAACACAAACCCACCCCCTTAACTTACTCACTACAGTAAAGCTGATACAGAACATTATGCTTAGTTTGTCGACATAAGCAAAAAGCAATAAACACGCTTGATAACATTCCTCAGGGTTGCGCAAATTCCGCAGAAGGTGTGCACGCCAATGCAAGTTTGTTGAGCAGAAGTGAGAAGCCACAGCAAATCTCAATTTTGAATTTCCTGCCTTTTCTAACACCCAGTTTCCTTTTCTTGCCAAAATACGTACTTTGTAAGGTATCACGTTGCCACACTTTTAGTCCAGTGTGCCAGCTTTCGATAGGCTTGTCCCAGATCACGAGGAGAAGCTGCTGACATCATGTCACATTATGACACCGTTAAGGGGGTTAGATTGTTTAAATCTTCTCCCACAGAAAGGAAGGTCATAAGTCTCCGAAGGAAAAAATACAAAGTGCATCATTGCTGTGAACTAAATCATAGAAAAAAAACTGTCCCAGATTTTAGAATTCTGAATAGCAGCCTAATACTGTAAATTTATTGAGAAGAAAATCATTTTGCAAAACTGGAATACAATTGATTTACCAAGATTTTTTTTTTTTAGCATTTAAAAATCATTTAATAACAGGCCTGACCAGAAAATAGTGGCACAACAGAAATGTAGGTTGCAAATGTGACGTGGAATGCATAGAACCTCCGGGGCGGACCAGCCACAGTAAATACAACAGTCATAATCATGAGTGTAAATTCACGTTCATAACTGGCTTTCTCTTCTAGAAGGTAAGAGGGTGTATATAAATATTATAGAGAAAACATTTAAAAAACATTGTTTCATTTTTCAGAAATGCTGGAAGGGGTTTCAGCTCAGTCAAAAATGGGAAGGTTTTTTGGGCCAAAATTGCCCTTTCTGGTTCCTAAAGTTTCCTATGCTTGTTATGAAAAAAACGTTAATGATTAGGTGGTAAAAAATGGTGAAAACCATCAACTAAGGAGATAATTCTTGACAGACAGAGGACATGGTGTTTCAAAACACAGTGCGTAACAGCATTAACCTTGAGAAAGTAATGCCAAGAAGAATTTCCACCATTTCTGCTATCTTGAAAAAAAAAATAGTATTAATCCCATCAGCCACAAAACCCCAGTTCATTACCGAGCAGAACGGTTAAGTCCCACATCTGCCTGCGAGGATCTCTGGATGTATAGTTTGGTAGGATTTAATTTAAAAAGCAGCACAGAAGAGCAGGAATTTTAAGGAAAAGAGGACTTACAGTACATTGCCTTGGGCCTCTGTCTTCACTGAAGGTGGCAACAAGATCCTAGATTGCATAATGCTGCTATATTTAGTTTTAGTTGAAGAGAAATACAAACCTGAAAAAATAACAGCTACTCACTGGTTAAAACAGATACATTTGTCATTCCAGCCAACCATACCTGCCCTAACTTGTCATTTCCCCCTCACTGCCTCCCAGGATTATGAAACAGTGACATGCCTACAATTCAAAGTTTCCTATCCTACAACTGTAAAACTTAGATTTGCCAAAAGTATGACTAAGACCCCTAGAAATCATCCCATAATTTTATGCACATTATATTTATGGGATAGAGCTTCACATGGTACATACAGTGCTATCAGCATTTTCTTAACAATGCAACTGAAACACCATTGTCTCATTCAAACTCCTCTTCTCACTCTTACGATCAACCAGTCAGAAACACCACATTCGTGAGCTCGCTTGATTCCCCTCTCCTAACAACTCCAGGAATTCCAAAAAGCAATCTGAAGAGCAGCATTTGAGATGATCCCCAACCTAAATCATACCATGAAAAGCCATTAAAACCGGCTCTCCTACAGGAAAAATGCTCGGCTGACTTGAGATACTTGATTTCCTCTCTGCTGTCAGACCCCTCCTCCTCTTTTGACTCTCTGCTCCCCAACTAGCAGGTTCCTACGTGTAAGGGCTTCCCTTTCTAACCCATCTCATACCTCACTCCAACCATTAAGAAAACCCGCGGAGCAGGAATACGGTATCCCAACGGTCTTGTCCAAAAAGCTTAAGAGAAACATAAGATTAAAAAAAAAAAAAAAAAAAAAAGCCCTACTACAATAAATTACGTAAAATTTCTGAAATCAACATCACTTTTGAGGCAACCTTTCCAGAGACCTCTTGGGTTCCTTTCTTCTCTGAAGCACCTTTTAAGTTGTATGGTTGTAAGAATAACTTTAACTATAGAAGCTATATGCATCTTTTAAGAATCACATTTTGATGATTATAAAAATTTATCTATTATACAACATAGGTCCAGCTACACTGAAAAAATTACACCGCTTATTGAAATACATTTCATTTTAGAAACAGACTACTAAATAGGTCTATACAAAAAACTCTAAAATAATTTCTGTAGTAAAATAAAGAGTGTGTTAGGAGAGCTACACAAACAAGAAATTTTTTTGTCTTTCTTTATAATGCTCAAATATACTGTGATACGTGGCTGGCTCACTCCATAGCCGGCACCAAAAGCTGAAAAGAATTCATTACGATACACAGTGATACAATTAATGCTCTGTATTAATCTCACAGCCTTTCCGATTAGTACAAAGAAAACCAGGCCTATCTCCTCTTTGAGGAGAAGTCCAGGATATAAAAGCAAGCATACCTCATCAGCTGATATGAAATTATAAAATTCCACAAGTCTCAGTATCTGAAATTTATAAAAGTCACCAGTAAAACGCAAGCAAATTGGGTTTAAGTCCTGTTGGTTCCCAGGTTCAAATGAGCACTGCTGATCCAAAACAGGATTTCCTTGTTTGTTAACTGCATCAAGGGAAAAATCAGGACCGTCTGCCGGGGCTAAGGGAAAGACCAAGATCCTCACCAACTAACCCTCCGTACTTCCACGAGGGCATGTTTCCGTGTGCATAAACTGGGAAAATAGCTGGCAGGAAGCAGAGATGTTAGTGGTGCTGTGCTGAACTGTTTTTTTCTGCCAGGTGTCGCAGAAAGTTGTCCTCACTCTGGCCTCTGTGATTTAAAGGCTCACTCTTAAAAAGAGCTGGAGGAGGGGGTAAATGAGGAACCGGGGGGATGGGGAGATGGTGCGGATGGTGAGGATGAGGGTGTAGGTGAAGGTGTGAATACGGGTGGGGAATGGGGCGTGGAGGAAGCGTGCTCACGGGGTTCAGGTTGATAGGTGGAGTTGGGGTGGGGGGTGTGTTCACTACGGCAGGGACTGTGGTGGCAGGAGAAGTCGTGGACAGTGGGATCTGGACAGCAGTTGACACGTTGGCGGGGCTGGTAACACGGAAGCACTTCTCCTTGTGTGCCTTGAGCATGTTGGAGAAGCGAAATCGCTGGCCACACACATCACATGGGTAGGGCTTCTCCCCTGTGTGAGTTCTGCGATGCCTCTTCATGTTTGGGCGGCTGGTGAAGCTTTTCCCACAGATTTCACAGATAAAGGGCTTCTCTCCTGCCGAACACAGATACGGCAATCGGTTAGGCACAGAACATCTGCTAATACTTACTTCAGCATACTTATGCAAACAAACCGCATCCTACCAGAGCTACTGTGACTGCTACCTTCAGCAAATAGAGACAGCTGTTCCACAGAAGTCCTCAGTCTTTATGAAATCCTCTCTCACCTTTGGATTTTGACGCACGAGACAATCTTTTATAAGGCTTTGGCAAGGGGTTCCTTCAGACCAAAGTAACAAGGAAGTAAGCCTAACCTCTTTTTTTCCCCCACAGTGAACCACAGGCCTACAGACAATTAGATTTAACAGCAAGGTAATGTATTAACCTTTTCTGTCTGATTTTCTAGGTTGGATAACAGTTTTGATTCCAAATTCCAAGAAAGGGAACACAGCTAGAAGTCCATGAAAGGTTTTGTCCCGGAGGTACTTGTGCTTTTCTTTCATAAGTTCTTACCAGTGTGTGTTTTCATGTGCTCATCAAAGTACTGTTTCATGTTGAAGTCTTTGCCACACCACTGGCACATGAACTGTTTGTGCCCGATGTGGATGCTCATGTGGGAACGCAGCTGGTACTTGTACTGAAACCTCTCGTCGCAGTTCTGCAACAGAAAAACAGCAACCCATGATATTCAGGCATCGCACAGCGGGAATCAAGTCCTGGGACAGCACTCAAATGTACTATGGGAAGGAGTAAAAAATACCTGAGTTAAGACACACGCAGACCCTCATAGAAATGCATAATTTAAATTATTTAGCGAGAGCAGAATTTGGCCTGTACTAAAGGCCTGCTGGCACAGGAGCCTTGGCAGGGAGCGTGGAATAGTCACAGCCTTTAGTTGACACAGCTGTTGGCAAAAGCCCTGCAGAGACACAGTTATGCCAACAGAAAAGTGCATCTGTTGGCTGAAGGTATCTTTTGGAGGTTTTGCAGCTTTGCCAGCGATCTCTGCTGGACTACGGCATGTCTCCACTAGAGGACTCTGCTCACACAGCAAAACCAACGGCAGCTCTGTCCGGCAGGCTTGGTTTTCGGCAAGGCAGTCTATTTTACAGCTATTATTTATTGGTATGAAGTAATTTCTTTCTCTAGGCGTTTTATCCCCAAGACTACTCTGACTGCACTACCGCCATGACTACTACATGTCCAGCTGGAGTTGTGCCCCACTTCGTGGACGGGGTGAGCCACCAGCCCTGGAAACAGGGCTCCGCACCCCCCTCTGCCTCCATCATGTGATACCCACAAGCAGCCCCATCAGATGACACCCCAGACGTATGACTGGGTAAGTCTGTCCCATGGGGTCTCCTTGCTGAGGGCAGGCGTGAAATGACAATCACAAACACACGTGAATGCACAGCGAGATGCTCAACCCCATCCCAACACACATACACTCGGTTCAAGAAATACAAATTGACAGCACGGTCTTAGATCTCAAGGATATTTGCAGTGAGGACAATAGTTTTTCCCACAAGTGAAACTCAAGCAGTAATTCGTTTATTTTCACCATCACCACTTCTATCTGTTTCAAGTTACTAGGCACGACAGGGAGGATTAACATAATTTGCATCAGGCTTTGCTATGAACACCGAGGGAAAACCAGGATTCAAATCCTGCCATAGTGTGTACTCAGAGAAAAAACTAACAGCCTGCAGTAAAAGCAAACCAAATACATCTCAGTTTGAACTGCTGCTAGGTGGACTCCTGCTGTGCTCTCACGTGGAGAAGAATTTCCCAAAAATTTTTATGAAACTGCACCTCATTTACAAGTCAGTCAATTTAGTTTCCACCTACTGACAGCATGACTAATTCCATACTTTATGTTCCCATATCTAATCATATTAAGAGTTGCTGCCTCACCTCACATCTGAAAGGCTTCTCTCCAGAATGCTGTAGGGAATGTACTTTGAGAGACATACTGCGCTTGAATGATTTTCCACAGGTTTCACATGTAAATGGCATGTCCTTTGTGTGTGCTGCAACACAACAGTACATCAGAGAGGGTCACTCAAATGCAAACAGCTCCTTAACCAATTTTTTCCTCCAACTCTAAGCAGAAAAGTGATTATTACTGAACAGCTTATACACCTATGTACAAACATACATATTTTGTTTGCTGCCCAGAACTACAGACTTGAACTTTTTGCTAAGGATAAAGCTCAGCCAACTGAATTTGCCTTATAACTTTTCTCTTCAAAACAGCAATCAGAGTTAAGAACCACAAAGATACATCATAAGGCAGAACCAACAGAAGCGCTGATCAACAACTCACCAACCATATGTTTCCGCACGTGGGCCATGGTGTAGAACTTTTTTTCGCAAATCTCACAAGAGAATTTCTTTTCTGCGTATCCATGGACAATCTTGATATGTTCATGGAGGGACCAGAGCTTCTTGAATGATTTATTACAGGAAACGCACTGAATGAATGGGATAAATAGAAGGAAGTTTAAATTAGAAAGATTCAGCGTTTCAAGTTTGTGAGTTAAGCCACGCATCTTCTTTTTGCATGACAAAAAAGAAGCCCAGAACAAGTCAAAATGCTATATACTGCCTCAGACTGCACTTCAGCTTACATTTACTGTTTCACAGATGAAACAAATTACACTAAGAGAAGCCAGATCAAGCAGGAATAGAGAGGATGTTAACACACTGCATTTGGGTGCCACCTGAAGAGCACCGCAGCCACGGCACTACTGTAATTCCAAACAACAACAGCATTTTTAGGTGGATGCAGCCCTCAAGGAGCTAACGCAGAGAAGACAACTGCACAGGGACTGATGCTGCTGGAGTGGGAAGAATCCAAACCCCTGGTGTGGGAAGACGCCAACAAAGGTGGAGGTGGCCAACACCACCGTGTCCAGCCCTGGCTTTCCCAAGAGCACTGTGACCCCTCAACACTCCAGGTCTGACAGCCCACGAGCTGGTCGAAGCGCTCTCATCCTTTTCGACGGACACAGGAGACAGCTTCCATCTTGCAGTTCTTGACCCTGTGGAGATGCTGGTACACAACTCATACAGCGAAGCAAGTTGTCACCTCCGTCTTTCATGTTCTGACTCATCATTTTTACGTAGCAGTAGGTCTAAAATAACCATAGCCAAACAGTGTTTTGCTCTCTTCCCACAGCTACTGTGAATCGTCCAGAAAGTCGGCGATGAGCTGGATCCACAGGCTTTCACGCATCTCTTTTTTCCTCCCCAATAGTTCATTCTTGCTAAAGACTTCATATAAAGAAATCCTTGTACAATTTTGAAAATTCCAGAATAATCGTAGTTGTGAAGCTTGACAGCAGACACAGATGCGAGGATACCAAGTCATTTTCAGCTCTGAAGTGAAAAGGAAGGAATCCCATCTTGTTAATTTTTGTTAGCTGTTGGGGTGTTTGGGATTTTTGGTACATCTCCGTTCTTCTGCCTATCAATTCTGCCAATCCTTCCCTCAAAGTAAGAAAGGCTGTATGCTCTTCACTGCAGAACTAGCAAATACTATGCCTTCTATCAACTTAAATTGTTTCTTTTCTGTACAGGCAAGTTATGCTGCTTCCACAGTGCTTGAATCTCTGCAGGCTTGGGAACTCTGATACATGCTCACCACGCGGAGTCCGAGGAGAGCCTTTGCCTCTAACAGTACCTACTTGGCGGCATGTCAGGAACAAACTGTGGTCTTTGGGGTGAAAAAAAACAAACCTAGAGAATAAAGCAATGCTAAGAAACGATTAAAAATCCTTTGATTTAGGGTTAAGCAAGCCCTTGAAGCAGTCAGTCTACAATTTAATTGACGATCAGCAGCAAGTAATTTAAATCACTAACACAGAGAGTCTAAGATGACAACAGAAATTCTGTGAAAGCGCTAATTTTGAAAGGATGAAAACCAAAAGTTACCTGGAAAAACAGATATATTCCACCACTTAGATGAAAAAATAGAGAGAGGAGCCAGCCATTTTTATCAGTTCAATTACCACTTAAATAATGAAACTATTTTTTTTCTAGACAAAGCTCCATATCCCTCTTGACATATTAAACCCTACATTAATGTAAAACTTTCATATCCCCTTACTCCTTTTGCCAAGTGTAATAAAAACAAATTAGCAAGCAGCTGTGAAACACGTTCCAAATGTCAGGAGAGACAAAAATGATTGTTGAATATATGCTTATACTGAGAACTTGAAGAGAACTAGCAGTGCTTCTGGCACTAGAAATATTTGGGAAAGTTTCTGGACCTGATTCTTCTGGTACTGGATATAAGACACCATTTCTACAATTTCTTCTTTTCCTATAATTTTTGGACATATGAGCGTAACCCCCGAGAAGTATAGTGGTGCATGGATTACAGGATGCTTCTCCATTCAATACCACCCACAAATTATTCACGAATCTCTATTTAACGTCAAAAGATTTTATGCTGTGAATAAGCCACCTGGATGATAGGGCATTCCTTAAATTTACATTTAAATGTTCTCTGCCACGCTAAACTTCTGAAGGTTTTATTTCAAAAGCTGCAAGGACATCCTGAAATGTTTATGCGTTTTACTAACTATGCTCAAGGCTCATTATCTTATATTTTACTCCTTCCTTCAGTCTTCCTCCTATGAGCTGAAACATAAGGAAAAATAGCACAGCGTTATATAGAGCTGCAGTTGAGTCTTACAGCAAATTGCAATAAATATTTCAACTGTCTCCCACACAGTGGGAATTGAATACCAATTCAGTTTAGCATTTAAGCAAACAAACAAACAAAAAAATTTTAAATCCTTCTGGTAAAACTCATTGGCCAAGGCAAAAAACTCGTTGCCCTACAAACTCTCAACATTTCAGCTCTGCAGAAATTGAACTCCAGCTGCTTCATGCTGGCAGCAGGATTATTTCAGAAGTAGGTGGCAACGCTGTGTCTAGTTTAACAAGGCGAAAAAGCACGTTCAAATCGCCAGATAAAACAACAGTGCCCCCAGTTCCATGAGAACATAAATGCCTATGAGCAAAGCACAAACCACACATGAATCAGAAACTCTGAAACTCTTTCCACAACTTAAACTTTAAAATGGTTTTATTACAACACAGGCTTCCATTGTTGTATGAAATTAAAAGCTGCAAATCTTCTGGTGAGAAAGACCAGAGATCGTTAGATTATCAGTGAGATTTACTGAGCTCCTTTTTGCACTGAGAAAAGGGCAGGGTCATGAACATATTTACTTGAATTCATACACTTCCATATGCATACATGAACACTACTGTAAATTACTTGTATATAATTATCTCTGTAGGATTTTTAAAAAGTTACGCTTTAACACGAGTTCAAATCCTGACTTCACTAGTTTCTCTCTCACCTGCTTGCCTCTCCAGTGTTTGACAAATTTCTGATTCCAATACCAGCAGAGTGCCATAATTCCGTTCTCCCTTGAGACCTTACCTGGACATACTTTGTGACTGAGTTTCAGGACACTGAAACACTCTGAACTGTAAAGCTAGCGATAGCTGCAGGTGCTCAGCACCTGAAGACGGAGGGTTTATCCTGTCAGGGACTTCACTGCAAATGTGCTTGTTTTCAGGCCAGTTACTCTTGAGTCTGACATTTGTTAAAGTAGCTTTGCGTTTTCCCCAGCTCGTAGTTAGATACTAGAGTAACTCTGCTACAGCAGATGTCAGTTGTACACTCTGTTCCCTGCAATTTACTTCTTTTGGAAGACACCAAAGTGTTGATACGTAGAGACAAGGTCTGGGTCAGGACCTGGTCTGCGCAAAAGATTTCCCCCTCTGAAGTGTCCACTAGCTGTATCCAGGGCACGACAGAAGGTATGGAAATCTGGCAAGCAGGTGAGCAAACCTACCTGGATATTTTTTTCACAGTCTGTTTGCTGGTGAAGGGACAGCTCACTTTCTAGAACAAATTTCTTCCCACATTTGTCGCAGATCTGCATGCGCCTGTGAGTGACGTTCATGTGCTTCTCCAGGTACCAGCGTGTGTTAAACACCCTGGGGCACTTCTCACAGGTTAAAGTCTCCTTCTCTTCACACTTTGATTTCTGCACAGGTGCCTTGGGCTCCTTTGCAGCTTTCTTCTTACGCTTGGGGGGCTCCACACTCTTTCTACGACCCCTTGTAGTTCTGGGTGATGGGGAAGTTGTGGCTGCTGCAGCAGATGCAGCTCTCCTTGTTCTCCTTTGTGCAACACTAACTTTTTCCACTCTTTTCTCTTTTTTCTTCTGCCTCTCATTTTCCTCATAATCATTACTGTCTTCAGTGGCCTCTTCCCCACTGTCACCCTCCTCTTCCTCACTGCTGGTCTTAAGAACAGCAGTCTCTTTGGACTGGGAGGGGACACCCTTCTCCCCTTTTGATACATTTAATGTTTGGTTGTTAAGGTTTACCTCTACTATAATCTGCTCCCTTTTGTAAGTCACTTCATCTTCCTCCTCTTCTTCCTCCTCAGAGTCGTCAGAGTTTTCTCTATCTTCTTTCACAGCCCGGACCTCTCCTACCGATCTGTTCTCCCTGAAATATGGCTGCTCCTCTCTTTCATGGAGATGTGGTTTACTCATTTTGCTGTCCACCAACACAGAGTAAGGACTTCCTGACTCTCTCTTGTATACTTTGGTGGACAGATCAAGTTCCTGGCTGGCACCATGATAGAACGTGGGTGGCACTTGACCACGGCGACTGTCCTCTTGCGCCATCCCTGCTACATGCGCGGCACAGTTTTCAACCAACTGTTGGCAAGAATTGGCTGTTTGACTCATTTGGGGGGCCCTGATTCATTGAGCACCTTTAATCCCAGAAAACCAAGTAAGCAGCTTTAAATCAGGATGGACTCTCAAGACCGATGCCTGTTCCATCTACACAGAATGAACAAAATATGATTCTCTGCTGGTGTTTAGCACTGACGTGTAGGTCACAGAATTCTGGTACTATGGCAAGAGCAGAGCAGTAGTAATTATTCTTCTGGAGACAGTTTCCAACGAACCGTTGAACATTTTATCTATAAAAGACAACAGAGAAAACAAAGTCAATTAAAAAAAACACCCCACACTAAGATCGTCAGCAAATTCTTTTGTTTTGGGTTTGTACAACCGGGGTAAAGCATGAGGTATATTATCTATGAACTGTGTCTGCTAGGGGTGGACTGTCCTATAGCAATGTCTCAAGCAGAACTGACAGTTAGGTACAAATACACACACCTTTCGTGGGGATCAGGACAGGTACCAGACTCCTGAGATATGGAAAATCAAGGCAATGAATATTCTCCACCTGCCAAAGATCAGCACCACCTGCCTCAGTGCTTGGCCAAGATGCTGATCTGTGTTTCTCCTGATCTCTCGGCAGCACTGATGGCCCCAAACCGCTGCTCCACTCCCATGCACCCCTTCATCAAACCAAGCACACACCTACACGGAAATACCTCTTCTCCTTCTGTATCTCCCAAAGGGAGCCCATCCTTACCCAGAATGAGGACCTACTCTACCAAACAACATTCCATTAACAGATATGCATGAAGAATTTCAATGGAGACATTTTCCACTTGCAGCATTAAATCAGGCTAAGAACACTGTGTCCCCTGCTCGTTTCCACCTCACAGATTGCTCATACAGCCTCTTGATTTAAGGCACTTATTCTTTTGTCTCATTCTCCCTTCCCCCAGCTACTTATTCCTCAATACAGTAGCCAAACAATATTACATTCGCCCATCTAAATTTCACTTGCAGTTATCCAAGTTGGAATTTGACCAGGACACTGTTACTTCCTCTTGCAAAAAACACCACGTGATCCCTAATGAATACAAGCAATCATGCTCTCGCATCTATTTTTCACCAGACAATGACATTTTGGTAGCAGAGTGTTGCAACATCAAGCCAAGACTTTTGACTGTGCAGATCAAATCAGAAATACATTGGAATTCCTGACCAAGCAGCATACGCTGAGCTAAACCTGTGACTAGAGGGTGCAGAAGAGGAGAATCAAGGCCAGTGCCCGAGAGACATCCCATGACTTGAGGACAAAGAAGGGCTCTAACAGAAAATGGATGGATCGAGCAGCTAAACATGAAGAAAACCAGATCCCCACTACTGGAATCAGGAAAATTTTCTTGGGGCTATAAGCTTGGGCTAAGTCCAGCAGACAGGTATAAAACGCTTGGAATTCACAGAATCATATGGCCATTTTTATTAGTAGTATTCTTGGAGCAACAATAAAAAACAACCAACCTAAAGCAGTATTACAGACATGCATTTTTATGATAATTTCCTTCCACATCGTACTGAGTCAAAATACTCTTCACACTACAAATGCAGTAACTTTTTTAAAATACAATTATATATTATACTTTCTATTTTACTCTTCCAGCAGAAGTTTCCCCCTTTGAAGTGAATTTAATCGAACAGGAGATGAACCTAGCAATGGTCTCAGTGGTTTGAATAACAAAGACAACTGAAATCTGCCCTACAATCTCTGTGAAGTGACACGCTGGGGAAAGTGATGGACCAATAACCACCTCCGATTACTAGCACAGATTCTTGAACAGTTCTCCAGTATTTCCAAATGCCCTCAAAAAGTGCCCTGAAGATGCCCGACAGTGACCTGCACGGTAACAGCGGGGTCTATTCCTCGCTCCATCCCCAGCAGGGTCTTGGGTTCCAGCTTCCCAGCTCCAGAGGCGAGGCAGGAAGACCAGCGCCAAGACCCAGCTGGGCTGGGAAATACGTGGAGATGGGTTGTTAACATTGGCTTGTGATCACAAGTAATATTCAGATGGAAAAGCTGGTAAATAATAAAATAAACCAGTTCCGACTGCAAGCCAAAATTAACAACCCTATACCCAGGAAGGTCCTTAGAAAGCAGTGAGCATGACGAAATCCACTGTTTAGCTCTTCCTTTAACAGAATTTAATGAATTATTCAGAAGCTCAAAAAAATCACTGTGTCATGTAGAAAATGATACCCGATTATTTCCTCAGCATATTTAGCTACTCTCAAGTTGCAGGAGTGAATCAGGAAGGCTATCAGAATGCTGCTGCTAGATAGTCAGAAAAAGCAAAAAACTTGTAATGAAAAGGAAGCTTTACCTCCACCCACCCTCTATTTACTGCATGTCAAGATATTCTCTTTCCATATCCCACCGTCATTTCACCTCTGCTCATTTAAGGGATGCCTGTATAATAAACCACTTTGTATGAACGTAGTACCACTTCAAATAAAAAACAACAAAGGTGCTTATTCTGAATTATCAAAGCTATTTGGTCTTAAAACCACTTCACTCTGCAGAATCAGTAACCTACTTTCACTTTGAATACACCGCCTGCTACCCTCAAGGGACCCGCAACTTTCGAACAACATTATTTAACAGTCAAACAGCTGGTAAAGCAAAGCCCTCCTTAATGCACTTAATACCAGCAACGCACCACTATGCTGCTGAGGGTTCTCAGGGATGGCAGTTTAAATACTGCCCAAAATAACTGAATAGAAGGATTTTTTTTTTCCCTTAAGTTTCTAAATCCCAAATGTAAGAAAGCAGCATTTGGGTGGTTTCATTTTTGCCTTTTTTTTTTTTTTTTAAAAAAAGAGGAATCTACTTTTTTCAAACTTGCTGAACTGCTTGGGCTCGCAGAATCGATTTCAGCCATACTACAGCAGGGAGCAAAACAGGTTCTGATTAAAACGCAAAAAAGGTACACAGTCTCAAAGCAATGTAAACCTCAGGAGTAACTGTATTACGAGCATAGAATGAACACATGAAGTCCATGCAACACTTAGTAACCAAAGATCATACAAAAAAGGTTTGCAAGCCTAAGAATATTAAAGGCTCAAACCCAGAAAAAAAAGTACAAACAACTTGCAGACAAACGTGTAGGTGGAGGAAGCATGTGTACGTGGGAGCAACACTTCATACAATGCTTTCGCTACTTCTAAAGAAAAACCGCATTTCTTCACATTATCTGTACTAAAAATAGAACAATTTATAGCAGAGCGCGCTAGCACAATTACCTGCCCCAGCTCGGGCTCAACAGATGCCTTGAAATCAGCAACGACCGAGCGCAATACACTCAGAGGTTAATGACTTTAAATTACATGTCCTTAGTTTGCCCTCAGAGAGGGACCAGCTTGACAGTCTGGTTATCTCATATTTTCGTCTAACTTGTGCCAAGGACGTACGATTTGACTTCTGGCAAGCATCCACCAGAAGCAGACACTGTGTTAAAAAAAAAAAAAAAAAAAAAAAAAAACACTCCCGCTCCCA
>VXBO01000484.1:44928-57331 GCA_013400135.1 Rhinoptilus africanus
GCTGCTTCCAGCTTTTGTAATAAGTGAAGTGGTTGCCCAGTCATTTCTGTATATCGAGGCTCCCCGCGAGCCTCTGACCCTGCCTGTGTGCCAGCTCCACAGATGGACACTTCACCGCTCATCCTTCCTACCCACATGTTTCTGGTGGATCCCATAAAAAGACACAAGAAGCACTTCGGGGCACTGCACAACCAGTGATGACGCTGCCACTCCTCATCAATGTGGCCAATTTTTGTTAAATTTTATTTATTTTTAACCAATTTAATTACTGCCGACAGAAAGTTATCAAAATTAGCTCTGAAAATTGACAGACGCTGGTCTGATTCGCTTTGCTGTAGATTGGCAAGCCTAGGAGTATTGCAAGCACAAGGGTGATTTGTCCACAGGCACAAAGACAGCACTGTATCAATTTATTCCTTAGTCAACATCTGGAAGTTCCCCCACTCTTCCCAAATAGCCATAAGGACCAGAAAAGATACCCATGCCTCAATTCACAAATCAGGGGCATTTGCTTGTGGAAGTTTTTACACACACCAGAAGGAAAAATAGGAAGAAGGTTAAGAGCCTGGGACTTTCCTGCAGCTTACCTACTTCTTTCGTGAAAAACAAATACTATTAAAAAAAAAAAGATATTGCAATAGTCAATGTACAACATGAAAAACACGTTAATTCATTATTTTCTTTCTTTGTCATAATATGGCCTTTTCAAGACAGGCACAGAACATAATTTTTTGGGTTTATCACTTCCAACTCTGTACACTACAAAGTGCTCGCAATCTTAATACTGCTCACAAGACACCACGACAAAAATTCTTTCTCTGAAAGCATACAGCACCCAAGGTGTGGGGGAAGATGTGCCACAGCACTGAAATATCACACACCTTATACAAGCATCACAAATAATTTCCACACTTCCCTTACAGCACAAGACCTGTCACCTCACATGAGACAACCCCCAAAACTTCTTCTTCTTCCCCTCTTCAGTTCAAGAGCAGACAGATTTCAGCAGCTTTTTAATGGATACAATCAAGGGGCATTGCAGGGACCAACAGGTTTTCCACTCTGCCTTTAGGTATACAGAGACCACTACACGCAAAAGCAAGCTCAACGAGAAAGTTTCAGCATCTTGAAAGTCGAAATTTTCTTTTCCATAAAACAAGACTTCTCTCAGACTACAGTTAGAAAAAGTTAAGGAAAAAAGTTATAACCATGTTACAGTTAAAGGCAATGCCATTTTGCATATGCATTAACAATCTGTAAGGATCCTGGACGTCTTTCAGTTTGAAGCTACAGCTCCATTAAGTCCTGGGGCAACCAGATTTGCATGCAGTTTACAGGTGATGAAACAACCATGTGCATAAATAAATAATTTACATTATTTAAGATAACGCGCCAATTTCAAACTAGTTAAGTAGCTGTTTAAGAAATTACTGTCAGAACAGGACTAAGGCAGTGGTTGCAGGTTGGGGGGGGGATTAATTAAATACAGCTCCAACATTATAGCAAACCCAGGACATGTTACAGTCTGGCCACGACCCAAATTTCTAACCAAAACTGGAGCACCGGCTTCCCTGCTTCCTTTCTAGTCATCAGGTAGAAGTTTCTAGTACAGCTAAATCCTAGCGAATTCAGAATGCAAGTGTCAGTCAACCCTTTCAAAAGAGCAGCATCATTTAAAGTTAAATGCCTCCACACTTACTAGTCACGTTATTTGGATACAGAAGTATTAGAACTATGATAAACTGGCACATGTGTTTATTTTAAAGGGCTGATAAGAGAGCGCATCATTCTGTTATGTATAAGTGTAGAGGTAAATAAGTGTGATTTTTCCCTTTGCATATGTTAATATTCATCAGTGTTATCCATTAATCAATTTCAAGTGAGCATTTCATCAGCAGACAGGACAGAAAGACAAGGAAATGCATCAGAAAAATGTAATTTTCATTGCACAGATACACCTTAGCTTTGAGTATACTGCCCAAATCGAAGTTCTGCTGTATTTTCCTAAAAATACCAAAACATTAATGCTTTATCACTACAACTCTGCTCCTTAGGTAATGTGAATGCTGAAAACCGTCTTAGCAAGAAGTAACTAGAGATTTCAATGCAAAGATACAAAGTGTTTGAATGTGAAAAGACAAAGTGTTTGAGTGAAAAGGTCGGGTCACCTGCAGTTCAAGGCAGTAGCAGTATTTCAGAGCACATTAAAAAAAAAAGTTTCAATATCCTTGCACAGTTTGAAGAACAGGTGCATGAAACAGAATAGTGCACAGGCACAGCGATTCCCAGTTAGTGGGAAACCACATCTGGTACAAGTTACATCATGTCAGCGGAGAGCAATCAGGGCTATAACACAAGCGGGAATTATTTATATCATCGTACAATCACTCCTTTCTTGTGCATCTCAGCTGCTTTATATGCAAAACCACTGAAAATATGTTCTTAAGTGCTAAGTTTTATCTCAAGACAGAGCCCCAGTCAGCACATCCTCCCAGTTTTTGCATTTCTTTGGGTAAGTACTCAAGCCTGCCTTTGCCCATGTAAATGCAAAATAAAAAGACTGATTGCTACTAACGATCCATTCCCTCATCTGCCAGACGACAAGGGACAGCTTGTGACACCCACCTCAGAGATGGTATCTGGAATAGGATCACGCTCAGCAGAGCTACAAAGGCAAGGAGGGAAGCGTAATCCTATCGACTGCATCAGAGGGACAGCTCTGGGCAGCCGACACACCCTTTGGAATATGGTCTCACACGGCAAGAGGATATTCAGAAACCCCACTCACAATTCCTGGGACTCTTCTGTGAAAAAACAGAAAAAAATCATAACTCTGTTCTTTTTACTGCAAGCTCTCAATTCACTTGAAACAGATTTCCCCATCAACTCATATAAAAGATCAGACATAAAATGGTGTGTGGCACTGTGGCTTGTATTTTGGTGAAATTAAAGCTACGCAACATATTTGGGCACCTCTGTCTCAAATGGATTAGTCTTGGTACAACTAAGCAAACCGACACGCACATCATAAAAACCCAACAAGGCTGGCAGCAACGGAGAGTATTGCAGGCAGCCTTGGCAGGGAAACAAAAGACTGGAGACTGAATAAATACTGCCCAATTTGCCAAGTAAAGCTCCGGGCAGGAGTACGTATGGCGGGGTGGTATATGAAAGCCTGAAGATGTGGTACAGCATCCAGACTGTCCCATCTTCCAGTTATTTTTTTTGACCATTCCTAAAATAATCTATGATAGGTATCTTGCTAACTCAGCAGGCAACATATTTTCACTGTATGGAACCTGGCTATTTGCCTGTAAGTACTTAACAGTCTAATGGAAAATGAAGCAGACCATATTTCCAATTCCAGAAAAAATGCCTTTATATAATATCCTGCAGCTAAAACATAAAAACTACGATAAAAAAAATCTTCAGGCTTTTTTCCATTTCTGAAGATGAATTATTTGGCTGTATCTAGAAATCTGGTTTGAGGGACAAAGGCTTTCAAACCAGTGATTTCCAGAACTGTGAAGCTGGAATTTTTTCAAGCATTATCTCCATAGAAAATAGTTTACAAGGCTGCCATTTCAGAATTCAGCAGCATTATAATCCCTCAGCTTTTGCAATAAACTGAAGGGTTTCTATTGGCTATGAACTAGTTTTAGATATGCCAGCCATAAACCTCAACATTTTTCTTTTACTAGGCAAAACCACCTTGAAAGAAGTTCTAGTGCACCACGACATACACTCAAATCAAAAGTCTAAGCCCTTCCTACTACCTGAAATATATAAAAATTAAGCACCTGTGACTGAATTGGGAACTTCCTTGCATTCAAGTCTATTGCTGTGTCTCATCTATATCATTCAGTGCAAACAAACAGAAAGCAAGATTAAAACAAAATCAGGTAGCTGTCACTTCACAGTAGCCATTCACAAGTATACAGCTACCTTTCACAATTATTATTGTTTGGTAACTTGAAGACACATAGATGAAGCAAAAAGAGCTTTGTATGACCACATTAAGGAATTATCTGTCCCTTCAAACTGTATACTCATCAAATATGTGCCAGAAGTTCAAAACTACCCACTGCTATGATACTGAAGGGCAATTGTTTCCCTCATTAGCCTGTTCTTTGTTCCAAACCATTTTTATTGCCCAGTTTTCATCTTGTTCGGCAGCTAGATTCCTTTTTGCTTTAAAAACTCTTGCTTTCACCATTATCTGCTCACATATATTGAAGACTAGTAAAAACTGTGCTAAGGTTTTAAACCTTCCATTTATATTCAGATGACAGTGGCGACACTTCTTATAAAACATCATTAACTTATTCTAAGATTGCAATTGATTGCACTAGCAATATAGGCTACACACAAAGCCATATGAAAGCAAAAAGGAAATCTATCATCAAGATCCATACTTCCGTTTTCCAAAGTTAGCATTTTTCCTCCCAGAAAGGAGGAGTGGAGAAAGACCCACTAGATGTGTATCTGCGTCTTTGAATATGCAGATGGCGATCAGTTGAGAGAGCTCAAAAACAAATGTAAATTGTCTGTTCACAAGGTGAAGCTAACAGGTATAACTCCCTCCTGGACATTTATTCTGGAGGAAAGGTGGTTTTCCTCATTTTCTTTCTTTTTTGTTTTTGCAAGAAATAATAAACTTTTATATCCAGAATAGGCTTACATCCTCTCCCAGCAAGGCCTACAGGAGTCCTTTGCAATATGTAGAACGGAGGTAAAAGTTTTGTGTTATTTTACAGAAGGGTTCAGTTTAAGAAAACTCACAGACAGGTTCAGTTGTTGATCAGCCTGTACTACAATTCACAGCTCAATGTGCTCCTGTACTATTTATTTTTTACGCTCTTACAATGGAACATTTAAAATAATCTCATCTGAGCTGAGAGCATGCTGTTACACACACACACTTTAGTGAGTCCCTCAGTCACAGCCTAACAGAGTTTTTAAATAACATTTTGATTTGTTTTCAGTCTGTCAGTTTATCTCAAAAAAAACTGCTAAATATTTCAGAAGTTTGCTGAGAGTGGTATGTAGCAGAAAAAAAAATAAGGTTTAAATAGCAAAATCTTCTTTGGCTTTGTGGAAGTGTGAATTTGATCTCTCTAAAATAAAGTTTGTTCTTCTCACATCATTGGAATGTGCTTACGGATAGATTCACAATCCTCTCCATTTCTCATTTAGAGCTCTTTACACACTAGATAATTTTGACTTTGAAACCAGCAACGAGTTTGTAAAAAACCTCCATAGCAACAAGCAAGCTTGCACCAGCTGTGCAACTGTCCCCGGCGCAGCGCAGCGGCGGATGCACTGGCAAGGAGCAGGACTCGCCGCGCTCTCGTACTGGTAAATGCTGTGCTGACGGAGAACTAGCACAAGGAGCTTCCCCTTCTCTTCCTCACCTGGGCTCCTCTTAGTATCTCCTGTTTTCAACCTGCCACAAAAGCACACCTGCATTCGCCCATAGAGTTTCAGTTTTATAACTTTGAGCAGCATTTTAACTACTGAATCACCAAATGCTACTCAGACCAAGCCCAGCTAACCCTGAGGTTGGTACAGAGACAGTATGTGTGTTCATGCAAGCATAAATCACAAGCAGAAGTTTAAGAAATCTGGTGTTGACAAAGTCTAAATGTGCCAATACCAAAACTATACCATTGTAAGCGTTTTCTTCTTGCACAATGTCACAACGCTCCTGTAAACCCTGAATAACCATTGGCTATGCTTATCTTCCACTACCAATTACTGTCTTGTTTTGAGCTACTGAATCTTCTGAACCATTACACACAGAGTTTGTTTTAGACGCACAATGTAAACTTTTGGAAAAACAGACCCTCTTGCTTTTATAATATTTACATAATTTAACAAAGCACATTTAACAACACACAAATTTATCAGCTTTCAAGAAATGCTAACCAAGTAACAATACTTCAACAGAACTCCTATTTGCACATATTTTATGTCTGCAAGTAGAAACTACCTTCAGCGCTCTCCCTGCCGTTACCAGAGTGAGCCACGGAGATAGAAAGCTGTTCAGCAACTCTGTGTGTGATCAGAACAGACCCTGTACCACGGCAGGAGTTCATCTCAACCTTCATGTGTTTCTCAGGTGCAGTTCTCAAGTACAAGTGCTCCTCCCACTGATACAGTGGGGTTTATTCCCAGTTTTTCCTCTAATTCATTATGTAGCTATGGACATCTTATTTCTGCTTTGTATTTAAATTTCCTTCTGGGCAAAGCGAGGACAATTATCAGCTAAGGCCGAAGTTACTTGTTCATTTTAATCTGGTCTAAGTCTGCCAAAGGAGGCAGTACACTCTCCCCATTTATATGCCAACGCTGGCATTCTTATGGTTGCATGACGAGATGCCTTGGGAGATCTGTCTGCCTGGAAAATAACCATTCCTTGGGATAAACATCCAGCTGGATCAGTTCTCTGAACCAGCTCACCGTACAACTGCCTGAATACTATCATCCATTGTAATACTGCAATACTCAGTTCGGTCTACAGGTGCAATCTGGCTTTCACCATCCATAAAATACCAAGGTAAGAGAATCAGAAGCACAATAACAACTTTCTGGAAAACATCTGAGGATTATGTTTAAGAATTGACGTTGAAAAAATCATGTATTTCCAAGAACCTGTAGCAAACAGGAATCTTTCTCAAACGACTTCAGCCTTTGCGTAGCTCATGCTTTTATTTAAAAATAATAAATTCCTAAAGATCATGAAAATATTCTTAGATATGAGAGCTCTCTCCTTCCTGACACATTATAATCTAAACCCACAGATTTGTCCTTAACAACAGCAGGATCGGAGTTACAGGCTTCAAGTCAAATTCACATCTTGGCAAAGGTCTGAACAAACTATCACAGAAACCACCTTGGGACCTACCCAGTGACGCACAAATTCCAAATCGCAGCAATGAGACACTTTCTATACAGCAGCCAGCAAGTTTCAGGGCGAGAGAGAGAACACTTGAAAAAAAAACCCCAAACCTTTCTTTTCCCTCTTGGCAAAAAGGAACAACACTTACTTAGCTCCCTAAAACAGCAAGTAGCATCTCAGTAATAATCTCCGTAAGATTAGGGTTATTCGTGTGAAGGGAGGGTGAAAAGGGAAGAAGAGTGTCCACTGACAGCAGGGATAATTAACTTCATCTTATTGTCTGAATTTAAAGTGCTTGGAGTGTGGGATAATAGAAGTTGGTTGTGCACTGGAGAGATTATGTTAAATGATTTTATAGCACCATAAGTGGGCTAGGTAATTTATCAAAGATAAGTAGAAGGCTGGATCCTTCATCAAGAAATCTGCTGGTTAGCGGAAAAGCTATGAAATCTAAGAGAGCAAAAAATGACTGGTTTAGGAAAGAAGTTTAAAAAAGGCAGTAGAAAACATTGTAATAAAGAAAGAGTAAGGTGAGGGGACATCAAACAGGAAAACACAAGAACTGGAATGAGTTTAGAAAGGTACAAGTGAAAGAAGGGAAGTGCAACAAGGTATGTGTTAAAACATAACTGCCTGGCAAAAAGTTGCAATTAAATTCAGAACATAATTTTTCTCAGACCTTTAAACTGCAGTCAGCATGGCATTTCACTCTGACTAACAGATTTTGTCCTGCAGCTAGTAAGTGTGAAATGAATGATTCAAGACATGCATTTTACAATAAAGCAAACTAGAGATTCTCAGCAGCCATTTTTACTATTACATGACATGGTCGATGAAGATTTATTAGGAAATGTTTCTGTCCCTGCTAAAGACTTCTGAAGTCTCATCTGTATACCACTACTTGTATTTTCATAATGTCAAGCCAACTGTCCCAGTGCATTAAACACCTACTCCAACATGAGTCCCTCATAAAGTGACATGCCGTTAAAACACAGGAAATCTAAGCACAGTGCATGTCACTTGACAGGGCACTTGGAGAATTTACCACAGCATACAAAAAAAATATACTGAAGAAAGCATACAAAATATACTGAAGAACGGCAATGCATCTGACCCCATCATTTATGTGAGAAACAGCTCAAATTTGCTAGGCTGAAAAAGAAGAGAAAAACATGTGAAGTGACTGGAATTAAGGATAGAGCTCTCGCCATTGTACAAAACAGAGTAATTTGTTAGAAAGGACAGAACCAGAAAACCTACAGACATATGACAGGAAGGAGAGCTGACTCTTTAAAGCATATGTAGCAAAAAAATGCATCATCATTCTGCATCAATCCGAAAACATAAATATGTCTGTTCAGCAAATGTCCAAAAATACTACAGTGACACATCTAGTTGACACAACTTGCTACGTGTTATGACACTGGACACTAACAGCAACCAGGCTTTTCCTTGGAAATAATCCGCCTTCTACCATTAAAATTCACAGTTGTCACTGTATGTAATTTGTCTTCAGACAGCACTATTAAGACACATTCCATAATTCCCTTTTCATCACGTAAGCACTAAAAAGGCTTAAATAAGCATGACCTGCAAGCAACTGTGGAGTTCAGAACAGATTTTTACTGTCTTCTGTGAGACTAGTCAGCCATAGGAAAAGCAAAGTTCTAGCAAGCTTTCTGCACCTGCAAGATTCTGCTGTGCTCCAACTCAAATATTTGCAACTTTTTGTGTACGACGTTCCCATAAAAGAAGGTATGTGGCTCAATGGATGCTTGTCTGTAAATTTTCAACTATAAAACTTTCTGCTTGTAAAAAAAAGAAAAGCTCTACCACCTTATCCTACCAGGCCATCTGTCTTCACAGTGGTGCCACAAATATTCCTCCAAAATTCCAGCTGAAAAACTTTCTGTTTGCATGTATTTAGTACCTGGGACAGAACGAAATTGGCTTAACAGGTTTTGTCTCAAATGTTGATATGGATCCTAATTCCAGTAACTTATCTTCAAGCAGGCCCACTCTAACAGACTTGCGTTTCATATTACATTCCTAAAATCACTTTTCCACTGAAAGAATCAAGTGTCAAAACTTAAAAATACACAAACGAGAAAGCAAGGCAGCATAAAATGCAGGTAATTGCTTAGCACAGCTAAATGTTTCTCTTTGGTGAAAACTACTAGTCTGAAACCTCCTCAAGGAAGGGTGTCTGAAAGTGTCAAGGAAACTAATGCAAGCTGCTTGTCTTAATGAGTTTAAGCTGCTGGCACCAGAGCTACCACCGGAGTTTCACTCCCCATGCAATTGTTTTTCAGGAGGGAGGAACAACCTAAAAATCACCAATTTAAGATCACTCAGAAAATTAAGCATTTGCGAAGGTAATTGGGAAATTAGATATTAGAAGTTTAAGTTATAACGAATGTTTCAACTGAACTAGGAAAGCCTGTTATGAGAGCTACGTGAACTCTATGTAAGAGTTATGAGCAAACCCCACCCACTTTCCAAAATACTGAAAATTAAGACCCTTCAAAGACCCAAGATGGTATATAAGTTTTCTCACACTTACTCATTTATAAGGATGTTTAAACAGAGTTTGCAACTTGAAGGACAAATCTTACTTTTATTAAAACGTTCTTAAAGGCATGCATTTTGTCATTTCTAGGCAAAACAACCTTTTATGTTAACAGAGATTAGTTATTTAGACTTTTGATACATGTAAGCCTAGTATTTGCAGCGTAACCAGTTGGGAGTTAGGCATTTATATCCACAGAACGAACAGGTTAACAGCTATGCATTCTTACTGGAAAACACTGTCTGAAATAATTCAGCCATGCTTCCTCAGCTTGAGAAAGCACAAGACATTACAGGATGATGTCAACTGTAGACACTATCTGCTCGCTGACTGCATTAATATTTAAAGTGTATAACTTCATGATAATAAAATGACCTCTACATAAAAATACACATTTTTTCTAACTATTGTGGGGGAAAAAACCCCAAACTTTGGTATCCTAGGATTCTGAAAAGACAAATAGCACATATTTAGCAAAATGTACACTAATATTGTTTTGAAAAACTAAATTACGTTCTTTAAAATTTACTTCGTCTTCCATTTGGAAGCCAAGATCTGGATCTTGTAGGCAGAGAGCTGTTTCACAGCAGAATACATTAAGAGATCAGCTGTTCCATGCTATAGGAATTTAACCAAGAGAATGGTTATAAAATATTTTAATACGATAATAATCCATAGAATCAGGTTGTTAGAGAACATATCAATCTTCTCAATTGGTTGGTACTTCCTTCCAATTATGTCTCTCTTTTTCGTGCAGTTAGAAAGTAATTTATTCTTTGATAAGGGATATTATAGTGTGCCACAGAGAAATAGGTCACTGATGACATGTAGTTTTGTAATCACATTAAACATACCTGTGCCTATCTCAGATATGCTATTGGTACACCACTCTTCCATTAGGCACCGATACGGCATGCAACATCAAGACTGGAAGATGGGATCTTGTTTACTGGAAATATCTATTTAATGCAGTTGCGCGAACGCAAAGGACTCTTCCCAAGTCGTTCTGACACGGACATCTCCAGCTCTAGGTGGCATGACACCAGACAAAGTCTGTTTGATCTATAAGCAATTTCTTGTACATATAAACTTTCCATCTTTGTACGAAAATGCACCTCTCAGTATGAAATTTCCATTCTATGGTTCTGTCAATAAGAATAAAACCAGAACATCCCAATATCTTGCAACAGAACCTAACAAACTGCTTTTATAATTTAACTCCTGTACGAACCTAACCAATCACATAAAAGTGCTGAAGAATTCACCCTCCAGAAAACTTCAGCTACAGGCTTTCTGTATCAGTGTTAGATAAGAAGAAATAATAATATTATCAATTAAGTTCCTTAAGACAAATGAACAATGGCCTATAATGCCAAAGTCTCTTTTGATGATGTAAACGATTGAAAGGTTTTTTACAAATATTACAAATGCTAAGCCACAGAATATTTACTGGTCTTCCCAAATACGCTGATTTTGACTACTGCAGAGAATTGCTGAAGTAGCTATAAACACTAGTTACCAAACACTAGACAAAATTATAAATAAAATCTCAAGTCTCTGACATCCTATTACATGCAGCTGCTTAGTTGGAAAAAAACCCCATGGTGATTTTGCACCTCTCTTTCAAATACATACTCTCTGAAAAAGCTTTCAAAATTTCTATCCCTCAACAACGCACATTCACACTGAGTTTACTCTATATCTCAACTTTATTATCAATATCTAAATTTAAAGTGTTGGCTCCTGGGGCAGGGATGGGATTCTTCATCCATTCAGCACAAGAACCATATTGCAAGTGTTTGATTAACCTCTATAAACCAGAAAAAAATGCATCTTGAATGCAGGTAGAAAGAGAGATAAAGAGGTTTCAAATAGGTACCCAGGAGAACACTAGACCCATGTAAAGGATGTAAATTATCTGTCACCTTAAAATATTAGGTCCTTTTTAGATGAGATTTTCCTACTCCACAGCCTTTTTAACCACACCAGTGTCCACAGTCCTCTAATACGCATTTTGTTAATACATACGCAGCAGACACCTCAGGAGAAAGAGCACCCAACTTCCACAGGCGAACAATCACGCCGCAGTCAATCAGCACGGTGGCAAAATCAAGGTGCACCAGACCATCCTTCACAAATCAATGCTCACGCGTTACATCTCCTTTATTCAGCACACACACACATACCCCACCATCGCTCTCTTGATTCACCGCGCATACACCACTGTCAACAAAGCATGTGCCAGTTGCCATTCCCAGAACAATACAGCTCAGGTCATCCCCTGAAAAGATAAAAATGCACATTCCTCACATCCTTTATGTCTACAGTACTTCCCTCGCTTTGACTTAAATCACTTCTACGGCACAAGATGCCAAAACTCAGTTGTGATAAAAGATACTGACACAATACTATTAAGACCAAAGAGAGACACTATCTCGAAGCACATCTTTTCATTCTAACAATACCTGCACCAAGACATCCACACGATGGAAAGTTGCACAGAAGGCAGTTAAAAATCAAAACAACCAAAACCCCAGGGCACACAAATCGCAAAATCTCTCCTGAGAGCAAAGAGAAGGGGAAGATACCCAAGCAAAAGACTGAGAAACAGTGAAAATATCTGATTTCTTTTTTTTTTCCCCCCTCTTTCACACACCTAGACCCAGACCCAGCCACTGGAGGAGGTAACACCTCATTTCCTCACCTACCCACTGACAACTCCGGTCCCAGAAGGGAGTGTGTTTAAGAACCGCGTCCCCTCCTAACGATCGCGGACCCTGCGCGGTGGTGGCTGCACAATTACCGGGTGACAAGGAGGAAGGAGGGGGCTGCCAGCGGCCCCCACACCTCCATGCCCCCACTCCGCGGGAGGGGGCTGGGAAGCAAAGGCGGAAAGCGGAGATCGCCGTGGAAAGGCGCCCCACCACAGACAA
>VXBO01000484.1:57930-74212 GCA_013400135.1 Rhinoptilus africanus
GAGGAGGAGGAGGAGGAGGAGGGCGCCGGCTCCCCTCAGCGAGGCCGACCGTTACTCCGCTGAGGTAATTAGAGAGGCCGCCTTAATTGCAGTCAGCTGAGCCGGGCATGCTGCGGCGAGCGCTCCGCCGCGCTGCGGCTAACCTCGGCCCACGCCTCGCCTCGCTCCGCGGGCACCGCCGCCGCTCCGGTGAGAGCCCTTGGTCGCAGGCCGGCAGCTGGGGGAGTGATGGCCGTAATGGGGGACCGGGTCGGTGTCAGGCCTTGGGGCCTCGCTCCTCACGGATAAAAGGGGATAATGCTTCATGTAGCGGCTGTCGGCCGCTGGATTGGCGGCGCTTTGAAAGGGCCCTGTGCCATGTAGGGACAGACCTGCTCCTCAGGAGCCAGGTAAGAGCTTAAGTAAAGGCCTCATCAGTGAGGCCCTTTCTGATTTACAGTAGCCAGAGGAGTCGGTTGCTTCTGTTATTATGCCAAACCCCAGCTCCCACTTGTTCAAACTTTCCTCTCCCCTTAAAATACTAATAACTACTTAACTCTGGCCTGTGGTTTCTTGATTACACCCACCTGCAGGGCCCAGGCCTGATGTATGAGGGAGATGGGACAAGAAGTAGATATTTTTTGCTGGTAGAGCTCCCTGTTGGTGGTAAGTATGGGGCTCATAAAAGCAGGCAGTGAGGGTCGGGGCTGCTTCTTTCCAGGCTGGCACAGCATTTCGCAGCGGTACTACTTCTCCCAGGAAGCTGCGAAGCCTACCCCATAGCCCTGAAAACCACTGTGTAGGAGGGAAGAGCGCTGCTGTGGTTTAGGTTTGGCGGCGGTAAAAGACTTAGCGAGAGTAGCAGGAAAAGGGGGAAGGGCTCCAGCCGTTTTGGTAGCGTTAGCTTTTTCCCAGGGACTTAAGGAATCTCTTGTGCCCTGGCTCCCTCTTGCCTGCTCTCAGACTTGTGTTTCTCCTGTAGTCCCCTTTTTTAAATCCTTTTGTTCACCATGCCTTCTCTACCCGTTGTTTGTTTCCTCATCTGCTTTGCTTGCTGCAAATGCACGCCCTAAACAGTGTAGGGCACTTGATTTGAGGTTCTGCAAAAAATCTACACCCTCACTCCCCTGAAATGTAATATTACATACCAGTGTATTTTAACCTGTTCTTGGTTATTGAACATACAACCCAGGTTTGAGCTCTCTGTGCAGAGTCAGGGTTGAGGCTTTCAGAGTTGGTTCATGATCAAATAAAAGGGGCAAGGTAGGCTGGGGAAGCCCTATGGTGGGGATTAGAACAACGTTGTCAGTTTTCTTCCTTGCCGCAGCAAGCCCTGCTGCGGGGGCATGGGAAAGGGGCACAGCATGGTGCGCTTTGCTCTGACCGGCCCCATGGGAGCTGTTACTAGCAGGCCCAGTTCAGAGCAGGCCCCAGGCTGTTCTGATCTCTGCTGGGACCTGTGTCAGCCGGAGAAGGAAGGTGAAGCCAGGGGAGACCCTGAGCTTTGAGAGCATTGGCACTGTTCCATCTTAGCCCAGCACCCTCGTGCAACGTAACTTCTTGAGAAAAATACAGTGATGATGTCAGGGGATGTGGTGCTGCTGTTGGTTAACTGTATGCCTATGAAGGATGCCATGTAGTAGAATTTCCTGCCTTGAAAAGGGCAGGAAGAAAGCTGCAGGGGACCTCTTTCTCGGAAGGTGAATGCACAAGAGAGCAATGAGTGACAGAGCCCCTCTTCCAAATGTGGGATTTCAGTAGAGGGATGTGGGAAATCAGTGGGCGCTCTTATCCAAAGGAGAACAGTTGAGGAGTAAAGCCATCAACTATTTCACCACCCACAAAGGCAAAGCCACTGCTGGTGTCCATCCATGGGACAAGAACAGGCCAGGGCCTTGATGATCTCTCTCTCTCCAGTATGTGGGGAGAGCATTTGGTCTTCTAGGCTGTTCCCTCTTCTCTGATGCAGTCTGTGGTTTTCTGACCTGGCCTCGTGAGCCTGCAGCATGAGGTCCCCTTGTGTTGAAATAGCTACTGAAGGATTGCAGGGGCCTTTCCTAACAAAGATGCTCTGCATTCTCAGCTTCAAGTGATGTCAGCGAGGTTGATTTCACTCCCCCCAAATAAGAGTTATGCAGAGATTAAAAGGAAGCATTAAATCCCTCTTTCTCAGTGGACACCATGACTCTGTAGTTTAAAAAAACTAAAAAATCAGGGACCAAATGCAAATATCCTTGGACTCTGAAGGGCTTCAGACATGATGAAACCAAAGCACTTGTCCTTGTGGCCTTGCCGTGTCCCATCAGCAGTGGCCTAGGGAAGAGATGGTGCAGAGCAGAGTGCCTCTTCCTGGCCTTGCTGTATGGTTTGGCTCCTGAATGCCCAGGGCACCCTGCAGTCGCATACTTTCTTCCCTGGGTGTTTGGTTAATGGAAGGTGACAGCTCCTCATGCTGCTTCCAGGGAGGGATCCAGCTGAGAGGCTGGTTGTGGCACTCAGCCCTGTTCCCACAAGGAAGCCTGTTTCAGCTATTTACATCCCTCTCTTTGATCTACCTTTTGACATGAAAAGACATGTCAGCCAGGTAAAGGGAAACAAACAAAATGCAGCCACAGCCCCACATCTATGCTTGCGTATGATCCGCTCCCTAGCACACACCTGCCTCGCAGCCACAGATCCTTATCAGCCCCTCTGATTTCCTTGCTGTCATCTCTACTTTCCCTTCACACTGAAGTATAACTTCTAGAGGCAACTTTTCTGCATCTTGTTCCCTGCTTGATAAGATGCTGTGGCTCCTGTGCCCTCTCTCTCTGGCATTTCATAGTATAACATAGTGTAACCCTCACATATCCTCCTCATTGCATGTGGTGCCAGGGACAGGTGATACAGATCTTCATTTCCTCCCTCAACTGCTGCAGTTTTTCAGCAAGCAGCTCTCTGCAGTTCTCTCCAGAACTAGCAGCAATACAGCAGTAGGTGACATTGTCCCTTCCTGGAAACCAGATTTTTTTTCTGTTAAGCAGCTTAGGACATTTCAGGGTGAAAAGTACAATAAAAGTATGAGAATTTGCTGGGCCAGGGGTCTTGGACACAGCAGAACACAGTGTTACCTGCCTGTGTTTTTTCTAGAGGACTAGATGTTCTAGACTTGCTGAGAAAGCAAACTTAATGAGTAAGGGTATTGTTGAGATGCAGCAAGCTTTGTGGTGGGGATAACTACTAGTACCAGCTGCAGAATAGTGTGGGAAGGAGAAAAATCAAACAGAGGTGAACTACTTTCATCAGTGGTTAATTTTCCTGTGGCATGGGCAGGCTTCTTGGGTTTGCAAAGTTGGCTGTTCCTGGACAATGCCCAAGCCATCTGCTCTGGTGATTTCATATGGCTTTCAGGCAGCAAACCAGGGTTGCAATCCTCTAGTAAGGGAGATGTCTGCCTAGAGACCCACATGACCTGTGAGATGGGGCCCAGTTTACAAGATTTCTCAGCTTTACCCAGGCAGTGATGGCTCACTGCTTCATCCAGACTCCTGCTGTGATGATTTCTTGGGAAACTCGGCAGCCAGTGAACCAGCCCTGCTAACCTTTTCTTCCCACAGCCAACAGGGAGATGGGCTGCCTTCCTGCCTGTTTCCTCCTGTGGTGAGAGGTGACTCTTGGTGGCTTCTTGATGCTGGTGACAGAGCTGGCACTAAGCAGGGCCGAGTGGAACAGCACTAGCCTTTCTCCACTTGTTTAGTCTTTTGCTGAGGCCTCCACACCATAACATCTCTGTTTGGGAACAGCCTGAACTAGGCATGACTTGACACTTGTGCGAGTGCAGTTGCAATTGGGACTTTGTCCTTCCTCAGGGAGAAAGGCCCTTGGAGCTAGGTGCTGCTCAAGGACCCTGCAAAGGAGAGGCCCTGCCCCACTAGAAAAACAAACCAAGAGGGAGAAGAGAAACTGAGGCGTGGACAGGGTGCTGACACCTTGCTGACCCGGTCTGCAACCCAACCAGTTGACTCTCAGATTAATGCTTTATCTTTTAGGTATCCTGCTATGTCCTGCAACATTCAAGATCCTCTCAAGCAACGGGAAAGGAAGTAAAAGGAAAACAAAGGGTTTTTCCTGCTAGTTCTTGTCACAGGAAGCCCTGCACTGTCTGAGGGAACCACCACCATTGAGCCCAGAGGCGCTGGGCTTTGAGACTATATCAGAGCAAAGTAGGAGTTCAAGCAGAGGAAATTCCTGTTCCCATTCTCCCTTCTCCTTTACTAGTTCAGTGTAAGGCCACAATTAAAGATTAACTGCCTCCAAATAATATAGCAGAGCTAACACCCACCAACATCTCCTTGTTCCTGAGATTAGACCTTCAGAGCAGCAGGGTACAGGCAGAGTTGATATGCGATAAACACCTGAGGAGCAGAACTCCAGACTGGTACACCTACTGGTGTACCACAACTTTAATTTTACCCTTCTGAGAAGGCACACTTAGCACTCCCTGACAAGTATTCTAATGCAGTGAGCACCTGGATGCTGAGGGGCAGCTCTTCAGAGACCCAGCATGGCCAGCTGATTTTGGCATGGTTTTGCAGGGCCTTGTGTCTGGGCAGGGCAGTGGCGACAGCCTTGAATAACACAGAAAAGCCTGGCAGATTTAAGTGTGGGTTATCGACTTCCTTTGGGGTACCAGGGGCAGGGTGGTAACATGACTGTATTGTCAGAGCCATCAGCTTCTGCATAAAAATCATGACACAAAAAAAAATTAAAATAAAACATCCTCTTTGGGGAGTCTTGGTTTTGTGCTTTTTTCCTTTTTTTTTTTTTTAATTTTAAATAAAGTAAAACACAGATTATGAGGTATGGCAGGTGGACAAGAGCAGGGTGGAAGTGGGGGAAACTCAACTTAGAGAATTGGGCTTTTACTCTTTGTAGTCTGATCAGCTTTGGTGTTACACCGGGATCTCAGGTGGTCTCCCTGGCAGTCTGCCTGCACGAGGGAAGTTCTGAAGTTTGTGCTGGAGTAATTGTTAAATGGAAACATCACCATAGCAGGCTGTTAGAGGCATTTCTGTTCCTGCATTAAAGAGCACCTCTGCTCAGGTCAGCATCAGCTCCTACCCAAGCAGCGCAAGTAGGGTTCCATGTACCTTGGCTGGTGAAGAGCAAACTGGTGTAACTAGAGTCCTTTCCATTCACACCCAATCTTCCAGCCCAGCTTTTTGGGTAGAAACATCCCTCTGGATTTGAAAAGCACACATGAAAAGCCTGTGCTTGGGAGGAAGATGCATGCTGTAAGTGACAGAGGAAACAGGTGTATTTACCAGCTTTGTAGAAAGAGCAGTGCAAGGCTTATCCCCGTGGGAGTCATGTTTGAATTAATGTCTCTGGGATAGACTCACCTTGTTCAGGGTTAACCCCTGCTTCCTTCCTCTTCTTGCCTCTCTTGAATATTTTTAACCTACTGCGCTTTAGAGGCATCCTGCATGCTCTCTTTCCTAGCTGCCTCCTGCCCTTCCTGCCTTCGTGCCCCTACCAGCACAGGGGACATGAACACACCTTGCAACTGGCATCTTCCACTGCACTGCCATCCTGCAGCTCAGTCTGGGACACGATTGGCTTGTCAGAGATCAAGGATAACTTACTGCCGGTTTCTGACTTGGTCCAAACCAGCATTGTGTGCAGATCCAGCGTGGGGAACCCCAAATGCTGTTTTAACAGCAGCAGTTGAGCTCAGCCTCCCATGGGAGCTTCCCAGCCTCTCTAGTTCCTCTCCTTTCTGAGGATGTGCTCAGCAAGAACTGGATGCCTGCCCCACCAGCTCCTTTCCCCATAGATTGGTGGTTTTATTGCTTTCTATGGGTGGGGAAAGTAAACCAAGCATGGCTGTGGGTGACCGTGTGGTTTAAAGAAGTATCCATCATATTTTTCTAAAGACATCAAGTGCTTCCCTTTCTCTGAAAGTCTGTTCTGCGTCCCCTAGATAGAGTCACACTTTATGTCCCCCATTGCACACCCTGATGGCCTTTCTACCTGTGACAGTCCTCCCCTGCTTCACCAAGTAGAAAACCAAAGCACCAAAAGTCAAACCATCCCTAAGCGAACCCGACCTGCCCCTGAGAGTTACACTAGTGTAAGTCAGGGCTTCCTGGGCTGAAGTCAGCTCAGTTCTGCTGACAGAAACCAGGCATATGAGGAACGTCTCAGCCCCCAGCACTGACTAGTGCCAGGCAAGGAATCATTAAACCAAATTTGGCGCTAAGAATTGCTCCCCATCTCCCAGCTGAGCTGAGCTCCAGCCTGGCTTAGGACATTATTTCCTACCGTCTTCCACAAGCGCTTTCTTCCCCCCTCAGCCCCCACCCACATCCTCTGTGTTTCAGGACAGAGGCATTTTCTGCTTGATCCACTTGGATATAAACAGCACAAAGGAAGCAATAAGGAAACTCCTCCCTATCCCTTGCTCTAACCACTTCAGACGTGCTGCCAGCTTGCTGCAGGGTACAAATTATCACAGACTCAGGAGCTCCCTTACCTGGAGAGGCTTCAGCTCCCATGCATCAGCGACTGTCAGGGAGCAGATGCCCATTTCAATGCTAGAGCCACGCTGCAAATTACAGCTGCTCCAGAGAGCCTGTCCATGTGGGTGCTTTTGGTCTCCTCGTCAAGTCAGGCAGGCTGGTTATCTATTAAATAAGGGGAGAGCGCACGCGAGAGAGAGAGGGTGAACACACAGAGGAAATCAGGCAGTTTCCTGTTTGTTTATCACGAACAAAAGCTTGTTTGGCTGGTCTGAATGTTGCTACTGGGCTGGCCCAGCTGCTGCGGGAGGTGCAGAGCTGAGCGCTTCCACGAGGCATGAAAGGAAGGAGAAGCAAGGTGAAGTCTCCCAGGAAGAAAACCAAAACCAAACCTCTCTGGAGGTTTGCAGCCAAAGAGCGGTGGGCAGGGAGATTTCACCTTGGCTTGTAGGGCTCTGATGTGTGAAGGTGGCAACCAACCGCTGCTCTTTGGGCTCAGGTGGGAGCTGCATTCTGGCAGCAGAGGGCTGCTGTCTCCTACAGGGCCCTCTACTCATCCCAACAAGTCTTGCATTGCCTGTTTCCAGCAGGCCTTTGCCCAAAACCTGGAACTACAGTTTAGTTTTTGGGCTGTCTTCAGTGAAATACAAGTGATGAATCCGTGCTGCCATTACTCTAATGGCCCTGGGGCCACAAAACTACAGGGCTTTGGATTAAAAAAACCTACCAAGCTCTTACCAGCACTGGGCCCTCCCGTATGAATGCATCGTACTCCTGGGCTGCACCCAGGACTCAGTGCTGTTTTCTAATGTCAAGCTAAAGGAACTTGCACCTCTGAAGTCATACCTAGACATTTTTGTTGTTCCTGTCCTAGTAATAAACTAGGGATGCCTTTTGGCGGGTGGGAAAGGAGGAATGCTCAAAGGGTTGCAGGAAGATGGGCTGCAAAGCCAAGCCACCCTGGGAGCAGGGTTAGAAAGGGAGACGGGCATTTGCACCTTTCAGTGTGCTACCTCAGGTGAGAGGAGTTAAAACCCGGAGCAGGAGACGCTCAGCAGAGCGAAGTGGGCATCAGTTTTACCAGGCACAGGGACTAAACCCTCGGACCTGCCCGCCCCAGTTGTACTGCCCGTTTTACAGCTCTAACGCCAAGTTGCGCTTTTCCTTCCCCGCCCGGAGACCGCGCTGTTGTGTTCGCCCTTGCCCACCTCCGCTCCTCGCGTCCTCTGCCCGGGGCAGGGTGACCTCCCCGCTGGCCTGTCCCCACGGCAGGCCGAGGGACACCCTGCGGTCCCCGCTCTCCCCGTGCGGAGCGCGGCGTCGCTGCTGCCCTCTGCTGGGAGAGCAGCCGCCGCCGGCCTCAGCGGGCCTTCATCTCGCCCCTGGAAAAGAGGACCTTTCCGCAAGCATCCTTCCTGGCCGAGGTGGTCCGTCACGGTTAGCAGCACAGCCACAGCCTCCATCGCTCCCCCCAAAAACACCCGCGGCCCCAGGACTTTGGCGCTAAGCGTGACAATTGTTGGAAAATGGAAAGATTCAGGAGTACCTGGTGTGATGCTGGTGTGAGTCAGCTCCGGGGAGGGAGAACCTGACAGAAGGGCATTTAATTCTGACTAGTGAACACCCAGGCAGAACACTGGGGCAGAGACTTTCTCTGAGTAAATTTTTGGGCTGTTTTAACTGCGTTGCCTTCTCCAGCCCAGTAACACATCCAGCCTTGCTGGGGAAGCTCTGGCTTTATGCAATCACAGAATCCTAGGGTTGGAAGGGACCTTAGTAGATCATCTAGTCCAACCCCCTGCCAGAGCAGGGCCACCTTAGAGCAGGTTGCACAGGAACCCATCCAGGCAGGTTTTGAATGTCTCCAGAGACGGAGACTCCACCACCTCCCTGGGCAGCCTGTTCCAGTGCTCTGCCACCCTCAAGGTAAATCATGTTGTCTTTCCTCCAGAGAAAACCAATTTCAAACTAATTTGATAGGGGATGAAAAGTTGTCGGATACACTAAATTCAAAATGTTTTTTAGCAAGGCTACAATCCTTATAAAGCGGCACAAAGTCCACACAAGAGAGAACTGGTATAACTGCCCGATGCAGGAAATTCTTCCATTGATCAGGCTTGTGCCATTCATTTCCGACAGTGGGAAACCAGGTATAACAGCCGGCCCATGGGCTTTTCTGTTCACAGAAACAAACATGAAGTTTCTCCCCCTCGCTTCAAGTGGCATCATCCAGCTGCCTCCCACCCCCGATCACAGCTTACCTTGGGCTGAAGCGTCCCACCCACGAGACGTGGCACATGGTGGTCGCGGAGTACTCTGCCCAAGCCCGTGGCTGCTCCTCCAGGCATGGTCACCAGACAGCCCTTCTCTTGCTCTCTCTAAGGATAAGGTGAAGGAGGGAGATCTGCTGTTTCTGGAGCATCTCCAGCACCTTTGTACTCATGAGAGTTGCAAAGAGCCCTTGCCATAGCTCTGTCCCGCAGCAGGGAGCCGGCAGAGCAGCAGGTGACAGTCTCCGGACGCCAGGCTGGTGGAGAGCTTTACGCAGGCTCTCCGGGAGGGCAGGCCAGGGCCCGCGCAGCAAAACTCCTCTCTCTGCCCTCAGTACAAAGCCACATGCCTCGACCCTCTCTCTTGTTTCTCCACCTCACGCTGCACTCCACTTTGACCAGCAAGTTTTTGTTACTAGATTATTAAGAGCAACAAGGTTAGAAATGCCAAACAGAGAGGGTGGGGACGTCTTGTTTGTTCGAGCAGCGAGGGCGGCCTGCCTTCATGTTACCCAAGCCCCAAGCTCCTTCTATTGCCCTGACAAGCAAAGCACTGAGAGGGAGTGCTCACACCCTGCTAACACCTCCTGAACGCTGCCAGGGAAGAGCTGGGATCCTGGGCAGAGTTCAGCCTTCAGCTCTCTTTAGTCCAGACTCGGCCAGGAATGCCCAGCAGACCAGTCCTTGGCTACACAATCTCAACTTTTTGTTTTGTTTTCACATCAAGGAGTCTGCCAGCACCCAAGAAATCAACAGAGGATGCCAGGCAGCATGCACTTACTGCTGCACAGCGCTCAGAGCAGCATCCATCCAGCAAAGCAGACGGACGTTTCCTCACCCAGTATCCCTCTGCAGCCCACTCAAAACCGTGTCTGGATTTTTAGGGTCAATGGTCCCACCTGGAGCCAGAAAGCTTGATGGGTCTGCATGGTCTATAAGGCCAAAGAGCAGCTATAAACACAATATAAACAGGGCGTTCAGCTAGCACACACCAAGACAGCTACAGGTTCAAGAGCAGCTTTGAAGTCTGATGAGTTCATGGCAGGTTTAGGCATTAAGTGAGGCAGAGCAAGGGTAAAGGAGCAGTTAACAGCCAGGGAACATTTGTAAAAAGAATTACATCCAAAAGCAAAGGAAATGGTGATTAATCAGACCCAGGGGCCACCGTTAGAGCCTCAGACACCTCCTCCAGAGAGGGTAACAGCAAAAGCAGCAGGAAACACTCCACACTCCACTGAAAATGCAGAACTGGAGGGAGAAGTAATGCAGAGCCACAGAAGCTGAGAAGGGATTTCAGACACGCTGCTCTGAGCCCAACACCTGGTGCATGGAACTGATGGAGAGAAATGCAGGAAACACTAAGGGGTCTTTAAAAGGAGCCTCGGGAGAAAAGTGGAAGCTTCCTTACAAGCGTCTGAAGCGGTAAACCAGAAGAATAAAGAACAAGAGCACTGGAGGGGGGAAGAGGTCTGGAAGTTATTTGGGAGTTATGGACCCGACTGCTCGGCTGCTTAAAATATTTTGCAAGCTCAGGCACCTCATCACTGCAAGAGCGTACCCTGCCCAGCAGAAAGAGCAGGCAAGTCTTTCCATTTCGCCAGAGGCAAGGGCAGCGACCCAAAGCGGCTGTACGATGACGAAATGAGCCCGAAATGAAACAGCTTTCCTGAGGGCTCCACATCCTCAGGGTAGTGATGACGCCCGCCTGAAACAGCGTTGCCCAGGGATAACAGACATTGTATGAGCACCCTATTTGCAGGATGGGGGTGCCAGGCTAGTACCATGCCTTCCAACAGCCGCTGACAGCCTACAGCAAACTTCACACCTCTATCTGGTACAATACACCCCCATTTTCTTTCCAACAGCATAGTGTTGCATCAAAAGAGCACCCTGGAGAATATACGTACATGCAGTAAACGGCAGCCTGAACCGTGCATAGAAAGCAATGAAAAGCCTTCACAATAACCTCAAGATACTCTCAGCCTTACCTTGTTGCAGGAATTCAGCCCAAGAATCATATTTCAAGGTTTTCAGTTGTCAGGAAGGAACAAGCCCTATTTGCCTGTTCTAAGTTGACTTTTATATAAATAACCTAGCACAAGCATGAAATGTCTTGCTCCACTGACCCAACCTTCATTCTTCTGAGATATTAAAAAAAACCAAACAAACACAACATCCCACAGTACTACACTTGGGACCGTGACATTTATTGAAGGCTGGTTACACAATCTCACCTATCTTGTCCTCCTCACAATTCAGTTTCCCTAAATAAAAAGAGCATTGATGTAACAGAGAATTCTGCCCACCTCTGACTGCCTGAGCCACGGAGCACCGAGTCATCCCCTCTTTATCCCAGGTGCCATCTGGAATAGGCCAACTGCCACTTTTACTGACCTTGGTGAAAGAAGGGCAAGCAGCAGCAAACAGATTGGTGTGCGGCGGCAGGGGGAGAAGCGGAGATGTCCCATGTACATGAGAAGTATTTCCTGCAGAGGAAGTATCTTCTCTTCTCCGTGCCTGAAATCCATCTACTACATAAAGTCAATCTCTGCTGTTCTCACCCCCAGCCACAATCCATTCGATCTGTGCCTGCAGCTATCAGAGCTGTGGCTCACCCAGGCACAGCAGAGCCACTGTCCTAACAGCTGAGATGTCCTCTTTTCTCCCAGCTGGCACCTGAGGAGACTGGCTTGACTGAAGAGTGAGCCCCGAGCGTCCCTGTTCCGTAGTCCAGGACCTGCAAGTCTGTAAGGACCCTGGCTCAGCCAGCCTAAAGGCACTGAAGCATTGCTGTGACACCGGACTGATAGAGCACTCTTGTGGTCAGGGAATCACCTGGGATACCTGTTTGTCCCAGGAGCGAACAGATGAAAACTCTGCTCCTGTTGCTCAAACTGCCTGGAAAGGGGCAAGTCTCAAACCTAGCTTAATGGTCAGTGGGGCCACTCCTCTGACCATACATGGGAGGAATGCAGGTTTCTTGTCAAGAGCATTCTGTTTTATTTGATTAAGATTTCAAAATGGGTTGAATTTTAATTTCCTCTGCTTTTACCAATGAGGAAATTGCAAAGATTCTTTTGGAAAGGGCTGATCTGGTGGGTAGAGGTGATGAGGCTAGCTATGTTCGCAGAGCCAGGTTCACTGTGGCAACTGGAGGAGCACAGACTGTCCAGAGGGCAGATAGGTGATGTTGCGGGACCGTGAGAGCTGGTATGCAATGTCTTCAGCTGCCTCCAGCTTGCGCAGCTCAATCAAGCCGTCACCTGCAGTGGCCAGCGAGTTGGCAATCAGCTCGGCTGCTTTCGAGTCTCCCTCAGCAGAGATGACAGCTGCTTTCTTCTGCTGCTCAGCCTGAAAGTACACGGGTGAGAAAAGGAATAAGCAACAGAAAATAAGAGCAAAAGAGAAGGAAGAAACTACTGTCGCATTTAAAATACCAATTACCACTTCAGCACCCTACTGTTCTTTTCCCCAATAGGAGAGCTAAGATAGAAGGCGATTTTATTTTACAGCTGTATTCTGTTAGACTGTTTTTCTGCCTACTGTGGAAAACAGGTTGAAAAATCATCTTGAAATTGCCTTATCAGTCTTAACCTCATGAAACATTAACCCACCATAGGGCACTCCTGGTAGAAAACTGTCTATATGAAAGATTCGAGAACTTCAGTGGAGTTAAAACCAGGTCAGATAAACACTTCTGTTTAAATCATCATGGCTGATTAAGTGCATCTTACTGTATTCACTGAATGAATTTTGGGTGTAGTTGCAGGTTCTTACAATCTCAACAGGCGCGTGTTCGCACTGTACCAGGCTACTTTAACACAGAAGGGTTTCTGTGGATGCTCGCCGAGATCCCGGGTTGATCTCAGATTATGGGGTCTGCATGACACAGCCGATAACACTCCTAGGACACAGGCCTCTGTGCCCATAATATCAAACACCATGGAAAGCTTCGGCCACCCTCTCAAAATTCACAAACAGCAAGATCACTTGGGTTGCAAATCTCAACCCCGATCCCCACTTCTAACACTTTCTCCTGAGTCCTGTTTCCTCCCTCCTTCTGCACACAGACATTTCTGTTCAGCTCTCCAGTAAGACTGTGACACGGTACTGGAAGGGAAAAAAAAAAAATCCACAAACCCAACCTTAGGCTTTATCTATCCAACAATCATATGCCGGAGCTGAGAACCGTGTCAGCATTAGGACCTTAAGTGACTTTGTCATTCAACCTGCCCGGTCTCCTGGACAGGCGAGGGAGATCTCCACTGCAAGCTGGAGTGGGAAGAAAATACCAGGAACCATTACCCAGTTTCTCAGAGGGACAAGGTACCTTTTCCACAATGAATCTGGCTCTCTCGGCTTCTTGCTGGGCTACTTGCTTCATTTCCACCGCCTCCGTGAACTCCTTGCCAAAGGTCAGATGGGTCTGCACAGCAGAAATCAAGCAAAGTTCACAACACTGAGTTTACAGCAGCACCACTGCGACGCCCGGCGGGGGGAGGCAGCTCGGCTGTATCAGGGAAACTGGAGTGGGAATAGAAAGCCAGTATCCCTAAAAGAACAGAAACTGGGACAAGCAGGCCTCCCCATCCAGTTTTGAAGTCCTAAGGGAGACATCACAAGTGCAGCTCCAGTCCAGCAGACCAGTAACACCAGTACCTTCAGAGAGACGCCGTGCTCTCCTGCCACCGATGCTTGCTCAAGCACTCAGGAGAGGGAGCCCGCTCACCCAGCGCGCCCCTCCCAGGCAGGGCAGCTCACTGTCGGCCAAGCCACCCTACACCTTTCATGCCCCGTTATGCACTGGAGTGCTCAGCCCGGCTGTCGGCAGCTGCAGCTCCTGCCATGGCACAGGGGAAAGGTGAATTTCCTTCAGTTGGGGTGCTCAGTGGAAAGCACCAGATACAACGAGTCAAAACCTCAGGTTTGGCAGGAACAAAGTCTCCTTCCTGCAAAGGCTTCCTATATGTTCAAAGCCAAATGAAAGAGCTCGTTTCCCTTTCCTTTAAGCAGGCTTTCGAGGGAAGCCCCAGAAGAGAGAGGGAGAGTGGCATGTACAAGTCAGATTACAACAGATTTAATTTACAAAGCTTACAGGGAGATAGGAGAGGGAGGAGGGGAGAGCTTGAACAGTCTTTGAAGACAACAGAATCAGGAGAAAACCTAATACTTTGAGAAAAAAGGATGCTATCAAAAGGGTATTTTCATGCCTAGCACTTTCTCCCTATATGTCAGGGTGCTCGTGGAACAGCGGGCTTCCCTAAAGCAACGTGCAGCCTGATCCACCATCCACAGAAGCATTTGCTCTTCGTTTTAACTATAAAAGCCCTGCAACAGTGGAGTCTGAAAACACGCCAGTGCAGCCGAGCCTTCAAGGGCTTGCTCAAGGTCACCGAAGGCCAGAGACAAAGCCAGAGGTACTGACTTGAGCTGCAGTCACTACATCACATACCACTGCAGGCAGACAAACGTAGTCCACACACCCAAACTTCCAGCCCACCCTTCTCTGGCCTTCCCTCTCTGAGTCTCTTCTCCACTGCTCTTATCTAAGCACACTCCAAAGAGAGGGACCGAAAAGGGAGAACTCTTACCAAGGACACATCATCCAGAATGAGCCCGAAGGTCGCTGCTCTCTCCGTGAGGTCTTCGCTCACTTGCCTTGAGACCAGCTCTCTCTGAGTGATCAGTTCTCCAGCATCAAAGCGAGCCTGGAATCAGGATGGAGACCAGAGTGAGGAGACAGCTCCAAGAAGTGATGGATTCTCCATGCTCTGCCTGTCTTTGCACCCATGAGCCCCTGTGTTAACCCAGTTCCCCCAAAGCCAGCACACACTGAGCTGCCCATGCATGTGAAGCAAGAGAAAGACTGAATGACTGTGAATTTAAGTGTAAGTTGGAGATGAGGTTGCCCAGTTGAACACTGAACATAAAGCCTGGACTAAAGCTGGTTAGTGATTATTTGGCAGTCCCCTGGGGATGCTTCCAAAGACAGAGATCTTCAGTAAACTGAAATCTGAGTATACAGAAGTGAAAATCCCAGTCTCCTGACTTGCGATTCCCATTCTGAAAAGCAGAGCTAACAGCTAAGAGCAGGGAATGAAGAAACCCTTTTCCATCCAGAGATCATCCAAAGTGAATCGAGCTAGGCCAAGCAGTCAGAATGACCGAGACACAAACAATTAGCATAGCTACAATTAACTTTTCTGTACAGCCCACGAGAGCCTGGGGGTGAAAAGAGAAGCTTTAGTCTGGAGCGCGACACATTCCATGCTCCAGCAGGTCCCTCTCTGCTAAGAAGAGGAAAGAAAGAGGACGGGCAGAGCCCAGCAGCTTTCACGCTGTCCTTACCACAACAGACTTGAGGATTTCGGTTGTGATTGAGGGCAGGACACGCTCATCGTAGTCCTCTCCAATACTGGTGAAAATCCGCGGTAACTGGGCAGTCACTGGTCTAAACAGGATACGCAACGTGATGTTCACGTTCTGTAGATCTGTAGGAAAAAAGTCACAAGTTTAGGTGGCAAACCACAGGGACAGGAGACACCCTGAAGCTGTCCTCCCCAGGGCAACTAAAGGAGAAATAATTAACATTCAGATTTCTTTTTGCCAGCAGAGAAGAGTTATTTTTACTATTCCTTTCACCATGGGATCCAAATCCTCCTGACAGATAAGATTTAAGCTTCAGTTTGTTTGCGATGTGGGGAGTTACTTGCCCTACTGTAAAGGCAGGGACTTTATGTTGAAAGGGATGACTTACAGGACTGAAGGAAGGGTCCCTCAATCTGTTCTATAACTAAAAAAACACAGATGAAACCATTCCTGACTCTGTGCCAAACCGGACTCAGGAGACATGGGATCTCCACATCCAGAAGAAAGAAAAAAAGAGTCATCAGAGCACCCGGTTCTTGTAGGGCTGCTGGGTCCGAACACTCACCTTTGCTGCCAGTGATCACAGGAATGTTCCGGGGGCGAGAGCGGCAGTCGAAAATGATGGGCTTCTGTACCCAGGGGATGAGGAAGTGGGTACCTTCTCCTACCACTGCGTCCTGGACCCCGCGGAATCGGTCAAAGATGACGGCTCTGTGGCCCGCATCAACTAGAGAAGAAAACAGCAGGTCACAGCGCAATTCCCCAGTTGCCACCCAGCGCACCCGAGCACCACAGAAACCCCCTCCATGGAACGCTCCATCAGGGACAGCTAAAGCCTTTTGCTACAGGAGACCAGCGAAATTAATTAGATCATTTGTAGGAATGAGGCCAAGAGGGGATGCAGCCGTGAGTCCCAGGCCCCCAGTCTGCCCACGAGGCAGCAGCTACTCCTCAGCTTCCTAGAGAAAGGGCCCCGCAAACCCTCTTGCTTGTGCAACACACAAGGTATAAAGCAGCCCAGCAAGGCTTCATGCCTGTCCTCCCCCGATGCCACGAGCAATAAAAGCAGAGAGCAGCCAAGATACTGACAANATCGCCCCCAACACAGGCGCCCCGTGGGCCGAAGCCGAGGCCCCGGGCCCTCGGGACCCCCCGGGACCCACC
>VXBO01000484.1:103895-117813 GCA_013400135.1 Rhinoptilus africanus
AGCCTGGGCTGGCGAGGCAGCGCCAGCGAGGAGAGCACATGCTTTCAAGCGCAGGGTAATTGGAGCACTTTGTCATTCAGATGCCTATAATTGGCGCTCCATTGTCTCAGCCGGGCCGGATGCTGCCGGATGATGCACAGCGAGTTCATAACGCCGCATTGTGCAAGGAGGCAGCCAACTGGCTGACGAGGCATCCAGATGCATGAGGAGGGAGAGCTGCTCCAAGCATTCCNCTGCAGGGTGGGAAGGGCTGGACCCTTCAGGATAGCGCAGCATCCTTAGAGGAAACAGCTCAAACGGCAGACAAGGGCAAACAATGCTGTAACCCTGCAGAAAAGCCCACATCTCCTCCCCAAAAAAACCCACCAGCCCGGATCATGGAGATGTGGATTTTCTTGATGAGCAAGTTCGCATAGGAAAGTCACTTCCCTCAAGACCTGTATTTAATGCAAGCAGCCTTTAGCCCTGACGTGGAGCGTCCACCCCAGAGCAGGACCTCACCTGGGTGCCACATGTCTCCGCCTGCCCCGGCAGGTTGGGTCCCGTATCAAGGGTCACCTCCCGGCTCTGTTTTCTCTCCCAGGGACCCGCCTGGTGCTCCAAGGACAAATGCTTCACCAAGATGTACACGACAAGCGGGGAGTGCTGCAAAGCCTGCAACCTGGGAGAGGGGGTGGTGCAGCCCTGCGGGGCCAACCAGACCGTCTGTGAGCCCTGCCTGGACAGTGAGTACCCGCTCCCCACCCCACAAAGGGGCTGGCATGGGGTCCAGGGGGGCGTTTTGGGAACCGTGAGCACTTGGGTCTTCCCACAGGCACCCTCTTCCCCTCTGGAAGTGTTGCCTGGGCACAATTTGTGCCGTTTGCTTCAGTCTTTCCGTGCACAGCCCTGGCACGGCATCACCCCATGCAGCCTTCCCAGGGCACCCATCTCCACACCGACTCCCGGGTTCCTGCCAGCACTTCCCCAAAGCATCTGCCCAGCAAATCCCAGACATGAGTGCAGCAGCTCTCCCTGTTTTGGTGCCAGGCACCTTTGCAGACCCCTTCCCTGCTTCCAGCACTGTTCCCCTCCTGTTGGCTCCCTGGCTAGTGGCTTGTGGTCAGCGTTTGCCTCCGAAAAACTCCCCTCCCCATGCCAACTGCACATTGGTCTCTGACCCAGCCATAGGGATGTCTCCCAAGGGGCTACCTGTATTTTTAATTTTTTTTTTTTTAAAACCTTGTAAAGTCTGCAAAATAAAAGCAAGTTTAAGAGTGAAGAAGCAAATCACGTAGGTCCCCAAGAGAGAGGGGAGCAGTTTTCTCCCGGCCAACTCCAGACGCATTGCCTATGTCAAATGCTTCATAAATGTCGGTCGGAGATGTGTGCTGGAGACCTGCTTAAATGCTTACAGATGAAGTGGCCCAACTGTTACAGTTTAAACAATGCCACGATAGGCATAAGCAACCTGCCCTTCAAATTTACTGCTGCAAACCCTTTGAAGGCCTAAGGACAACTATTTGTAGGAAAAGCTGTGCCAGCCAAGCCCAGATCGTTGCAGGGAGGTGATTTGAGAGGGGGAAGGGACAGAGCACAGCTTGGGGGGGAACAAAGAGGAGCAAAGTGTGGGGGGAGAAGCCGTATAAGCAGAGCAGCGCCAGCACGGAGCAGGGGACGGAGCAGCATCAAGGCAGCGCTAAAAATACTTCTGCTTTCCTGCAAAATCGATGAGCGGCGCTCACCCTCCCAGCGCCTGGCTGCAGGGGCTGGATCTCCCTGGCTGCAGCCTTAGGTGTGCTGCGCAGGATAACCCCGCCGGGATCGCTCCGTCCTGGGCTGCGACAGGCTCAGACCCATCTTGCTCCGAGGTGATGGGACACCCACCATCCATCTCCACAAGCCCTTCCCCGCAGGGAACTCACCCAGGGTGTCAGGCTCCAGCTCCTGGGTGTGCAGGGCTGTAAATCCCTTCCTATCCCTGGGGATGCTCCGATAAGCCTGTTTCCAGTAACCCCCTGCACTTCCAGGCTGGCAGATGGCTTGCCTCCATCCTCCCTGATTTCTTTCGGGGAGCTGGAGGGACATCCCACTCTCCCTGGAGGACACGGAGTTTATGGAGAGACCAGGACCATGACCCAGGTGCTGGAAGGCCATGCATCACCCAGGGTACAAGTGCCACCGCGCTGATTTGCATTCCAGCTCATCCTTCCCAACCCCACACAGCCCCAGGTCAGGCATTTTCACTTTTGCAGGGTATTAACATCAGGCAGCAGCCCTGACACCACATCAGACAGCTGAGCTGGAAAGTAGCAGGACAAAAGGGTCTGGCCCCTTCCTCCATCCCTGCAGGGATGAGAACAGCCAGGAGCAGCCACTGCAACCTCCCAGCGTCACACACAGACTGAGAGCAAAGCCCCAGGGCAGCACTTTGTGCCCTACTTCGCTTTGCTGCTGCTGGGCCAGCAAGGACGAGTGCTCCCAGCCCCCAGGCAGCTGCCAGTCCCCCCTCCATGCCCCAGTTCTCCCTGCAACCTTTCACCAGCACCCTGCAGCCCCATCACCCCTCGCTTGGCAGTGCCTATGATGCAGGATCCCCCTCTCTTACCCGGCTGCATGTGGCAGACACCCCAGGGCAGGATCATCACAAGCAGTGCCAAGGGGAATGACATTCACCACCCCAAAAACAGAGGGCATCACACAAACCAAAGAGCCACAACTAGAGCAAAGCCCCTCCACACCCTCCCACTTTATACCCCCAGCCCTGCCCCAGCTGTAGCCTTTCATGAGTTCATTAACGGCAGCTAACGGGCTAATCCCCAGAAGCTCCTCAGCTGGGAGGGACTGACCATGGGGTGATCCATGAATGCAGGCACTGCAAGGGGGCAAATCCTCCCCCAGCTCTCCTCCGAGCCCAGAGCAGGATTTTGAGCTGGGGGTATGGAGAAGGAGACCTGCAATCTCCATCGTTGGCCCATGCTGGGGTGGGGAGAGGGTCCTTCTGGCCCCCGCCACAGCAAGGCTGGGCAGGCACAGGCAGCCCCGGTCCTGGCAGAGCATCCTCCCTGCCAAGCGTGAGCCGGCGGGCAGGAATGCGGGCACAGCCCTGGGCCCCCGGCATCCCCACCTCCACCCCAGGCTGTCTCCAAGCCTTGGACATCTTCCCGATTCACCAGCCAAATTGTTTTGCAAAAAAAAATCACTACAACCAAAGCACCAGCCCTGCCAAAGCCCGTGCAGGTCGGGCTGGGAGGCCGGTCCCTGCGTTAGCCCAAATGGCCACTTGTGCATTTTTTATTATAATTTTCTTTCTTCCCCCTCCTTGCCAGCCACCCCTGATTGCTGCCTCATGATTTATTTATCCGCCTCGCCAGCCTCCATCGCTGCGGGCGGGAGGGAGGGGGCCCTGTTTGAATCTCGGCTGTAATTGCTCAGCTCGGATACCTTGCTGCCACTGAAAATGTGCCCACTCAGCCGTATGCCTTTCCTGGCCACTTCCCCGCTCTAATGGTGCCTATCAATAATTCAGAATAATGCAAAGGATGAGCCCAGGTTAATGGGAGCCGTGCACGCCGGCGGCTGACCCAGTGATGTTCTGGCTCTGATGGGCAGTGGGCTACTAGCCCACCCCAGGGTAGAGCCAAGGTGGTGGCTCGGGGCCAGCAGCAATGGAGAGGGTTCATCCCCGGGGTCCTGCCTTTCCAGGGAGGGCACGGGGCCGGCTCTGAGAGAGGAGCAGGACACGCAGACACAGCGGGGGAGATACTGGGGGGGTTGGAAATGTCACGGCTGTCACTGCGGAGGGTCTGCTGCAGCTGAGCCCCGGCTGGAAAGCAGCCACTGAGGCTGGGATGGCACCTCCATCCCATCCCTCCTGCGCCAGCAATGATAACTCTGCCCATCACCACGGTCTTGGGGGTCTTCCTTCCCCTCTGTCTTGAAAGCAACCAAAAATCAAGCCCTGAGTCTGCCCACGGCTCAGTCTCTCCTTGGCCACCCAGGGGAGCTGGTGGCCACTGAGGGTGGGAGCTGCCGTCTCCCACAACCATCCCTGGGAGACAGGTAATTACAGATCAGCACGTGGCTGGGTGGCCTCCCTGAGGAGCAGGGCTAGCAGAGGGGTCGCACTTCATCTCCTGACACCTTCTCCATCAAGGAGGCTGGACTTTACCCCGGTGTTTCAGAAGAGGGAAGACGGGCACCTTGTGGCAGTGCGGGCTCTGGGGGGATCGATGGGAGGCAGCCGACACAGGAACAGCAGCTGTGCCCTCCAGGATGGGAGCTGACCCGTCTTCCAGGGCTAAAAATATCTTCAAACACCTTTGGGAGCGGGAAGAGGAGGGAGAGGGTACGGGGGTGGCTTGCCAGGCTGCGGGAGGAGGATTGATTTCCCCGGCAGAGTCAGTCCTGTGGGATGAAACCGGAGAGCAAGAAGCCCCGGGGTCAGAGGAGAGTCAGCAATTAGTGTTGTAACCTCCTGTTCACATCACACCCCACATCGGGGACGTGAGGAGGGGGGCACTGAGCGGCAATGGCCTGAGGGACCCCCCAAGCAGGATGCGGAGGAGAAGCCGTTTGGGATGCCGGGGAGCTGCGATGGCTGTAGATGCCCATGGGGACCATCCAGAGGTTGAAAATGGGGATGGTGCTTGCCTGGGGGCAGGGATGCTTGCCCAGGGACATGGGCACCAACTGGTGGGATCACAGAATCACAGACAGGTTTGGGTTGGAAGGGTTGGAATCTTAAATCTTGGGTTGGAATCTTAAAGCCCACTCAGTGCCCCCCCCTGCCCTGGGCAGGGACACCTCCCACCAGCCCAGGTTGCTCCAAGCCCCATCGATCTTGGTCTTGAACCCCTCCAGGGATGGGGCATAAGGGCAGGGATGGGCACGTTGAGGGCAGCATCCAGCCCTGCCCAAGCTGCAGGAGCTCAAAGGCTGGATCCCGCTGGGAATTGCTGCAGAAAGGGTGTAGCTGTTAATGGGGAGTGGAGCTGGGGGAAGCTCGGTGGTGTTGGGGGGCTGTAGGGCACACACTCCTCTCCCTTTGGCTCAGAGGAGGAGGAAAATGGTAAAAGAGGAGATGGTCCCGGCCAGCAGCCGCTGCACAAGCCCATCTCCCTGGCCTGGCACCATTTGGTGATGGGATGAAGCCAGCGCCAAAGGGCAAAGTGGCCACAGGGATGGGGACACCATGCTGGGACCCTGCTCACCTCCCCCTCTGTTCCCTGCCAGGTGTCACCTACTCGGACACGGTGAGCGCCACGGAGCCGTGCAAGCCCTGCACGCAGTGCGTGGGGCTGCAGAGCATGTCCGCGCCCTGCGTGGAGTCGGACGACGCCGTGTGCCGCTGCGCCTACGGCTACTACCAGGACGAGCCGAGCGGGAGCTGCAAGGAGTGCCGGGTGTGCGAGGTGGGCTTCGGCCTCATGTTCCCCTGCCAGGACTCGCAGGACACGGTCTGCGAGGAGTGTCCCGAGGGCACCTTCTCCAGTGAAGCCAATTTCGTGGACCCCTGCCTGCCCTGCACCACCTGCGAGGAGAACGAGGTGATGGTGAAGGAGTGCACGGCCATCTCGGACGCCGAATGCAGAGGTAATGCCGCCTTTTCTGGGGAGAGCCGTTGTGGAGGGTTTGCCAGGTCTCCTGTAGCTCTCCTTGCCTCAGTTTCCCTTTGGACCACTGCAGGGGCATGTCCCTGAGCTCAGGGGAGAGGAGAGGACCCTGCTGTCCATTGGAGACCCCCAGCCCTTGGGCGTTTCAAGCACACAGCTCCCTACCAAGGCAATTCTTCCTGCAAGCCCCCGTCTCTCTTGTGAATTCCTGGCCCCAGGGTCTGCCCAGCCCTTCCCAGGGGCTTCCTTGGCAGGATGGCGCTGCAGGCGCAGGGACTCTGCCGGGTGGCTTTGAGTGTCCAGAAACAGCGTGTGGAACCGAGAGGTTCACCAGTCTCGGATGCCACACTCGCCACCACCCAAGCCTTCATCAGGAGGGATGTTGGCAGCCAGTGGGTTTCTGTTGGGAATTAACTGCCCTGAAGAGCCAGGGAACATCCGGCCCCGCAGCTCCGGAGGGTTCGGTGCCCAGGGGAAGGGCATCATTCACCGGTGGCAGCCCCCCACTGTGCCAGCCTGCATCCCGCTGCCCTGCGGAGCCCCTCATGGAGCATCCAGGCTGCTTCAGCTGGGGACGCCCCGGTGGCTCCTTGGCAGCGGCAGCACGATTCCCTGCCCCGAGCCTGGCTGGGGAGAAAAGAGCTTTGTCCCGGCCGCCGCTGATTCACAGCGCGGGGGCAGCCAGTGCAGCTCCCTTGAAAGGGTCGAGTAAATGGAGCCATAAGTCAAGGAGCACAGGGCCAGCTTTGTTAGCGGCAGCAGGGCCCCGCCGGAAAAAGCCCTGCCGGCCACTGAAGCTCCGCTCCCAAAGGGCAGTGGGGTCCGGCCAGCTGGGCGAGATGCCAGCTCCCTGCCACGGCACCCGCTCCGTCCTCACCGGGCTGGCGGAGGTGGCACAGCCCTGCAGGGCTCGGTGCCGGCAGGGGCAGCCCTGGGCTCAGGGGGGTTGGGAAGGAGCCGGCACCCAGGGGAGGGGATGGGAGAGCAGCAGGTGAGAGTATTTTCCCTGGGCAAGACCAGACGGATTCACTCGCTCCATGGGATGCGCCTGGGTGCGGCGGGAGTGGAGTGCCTCCCAGCGGGGCTGGGAAAGGGGCAAATCCAGGCTCTGGTGGCACTGGCAGCGGGTGAGCCTGGCTCCGGGCAAGCTGTGGAGGGAGCTGGTTGCCTCACACGGGTCCAGGGCAGACGTGCAGTGGACGGGAGGCAGCTGGGGCTTCGGTACCAGCCGTGGGAGCCCAGGGCTCAGTCTGCAGCTTGGATGCCCAGGGAGGAGCTGTAGGACTCGAGCAAACCCAGTGCTGGGACAGACGAGCTCACAAAGCCATGTCCACGTCCATGACCAGGCACCATCAGCCATTCGGGAGAAGGGACGGCTTCGGCTTGTCCTGGGGACCACGGAGGACAGTGCTATTTGGGGACAAGGTGGTTTGCAAGGCCAAGCCTGGGGACAACATGATGGGGCAGAGCTGGCACCTCCACAGACCCCTATCCATTGGAAGAAGATCCCTGTAGAGATTGTTGTCCCTTCACCAGTTCACCCACCACAGCCCATTACGAGGCACAGCCGGCTGCATGCTAATTATTCTCATTTCTTTTCCCCTCCTGCCTGGCAGACCTCCACCCTCGCTGGACAACACACACACCATCCCTGGTGGGCTCTGAGAGCCCCGAGCCCGTCACCAGGGACCCCTTCAACACCGAGGTGATGCCCAGCACCCTGGCAGACACTGGCACCACCGTCATGGGCAGCTCGCAGCCTGTCGTGAGCCGCGGCACCGCCGACAACCTCATCCCAGTCTACTGCTCCATCCTGGCGGCCGTGGTGGTGGGGCTGGTGGCCTACATTGCTTTCAAAAGGTGGGGGACCCCGGCAGTGCCATGGGGGGCACGGCAGAGGATTTGGGTAGTGGGAAACAGGTTATGTCCCCTCCTCGGAGGTCCCGCAGCCGGAGCTGTCACCAACAAGGGATGGAAGGGGACGAGGCTGGGTGGGTAGGGGCCAGATTTCCAAAAATGTATGAGAAATCAGGTTGTGGGGGTGAAAGATGGCAGCAGGGTGGGGGTATATGCCACGCACCCCACCCAGCCCTCATCACAACAGGCCCCCCTGCCCGGCCCCTGCTCCTTCCGGCACGCCGCGGGCGCCGTCGCAGCCGATCACGCTCAGCGGCTCATCCCCGGCGCTGGGCTCGCACCTGGACCCGGGCGAGCCAGGGCCGGCTCGGCCACTCCCCGGGCACCCTGGGCTGGAGGCAGCTGAGGAGGGGGGGACCCGCAGGCAGCCCCAGGACCCCCGCAAGCCCCAGCAGTGCAGCTGCTTTTCTGCAGCAGCTCCGTGCAGAAGGGAGCCCTGACCCGTCCCTCGCAGCCCAGAAACCCCCCGCACCCCGGGCTGCATCCCCAGCAGCGTGGGCAGCAGGGTGAGGGGGGGGAATCTGTCCCTCTGCTCCGCTCTGGCNCTCTATGATAAACCTCAGGAGCTCGGCACCCACTTGGCAGCCAGAAGTGCTGCTTTAAACCGATCCCGCCACTGTGCTGGACAGGTTGAGGCTGCAGGAGAAATGCTTCTCCCTGGGAAAAGCGGTACCCCAGGAAAGAGGGACAAAACAACAAACCTCCTCTCAGCCTGGGGGGGTGTCACCGCCAACTGTCACCTCCCCGCTCCTCTCCCTGCAGGTGGAACAACTGCAAACAGAACAAGCAAGGGGCTAACAACCGCCCGGTGAACCAGACACCTTCGCCGGAGGGGGAGAAGCTGCACAGCGACAGCGGCATCTCGGTGGACAGCCAGAGCCTGCACGACCAGCAGCCGCCCGGCCAGAGCACCCAGGGGCCAGGTAGGACAAACGGGGGCTGCAGGGTGGGCAGGGGCACCCCAGGGATGGGCTTAACGCCACTTCGTCCACCCCAGCACCCAAGGGAGACGGGAACCTCTACGCCAACCTGCCGCCCAGCAAGCAGGAGGAGGTGGAGAAGCTGCTGGGCAGCTCCGCGGAGGAGACGTGGAGGCAACTGGCCAGGGAGTTGGGCTACAAAGAGGACCTCATAGACTCCTTCACCCGGGAGGAATCGCCGGCCCGGGCTCTCCTGGCCCACTGGTCCTCCAAGGAGACGGCCACCCTGGACACCCTGCTCGCTGCCCTGCGCAACATCCAGCACGGGGACATCGCCAAGAGCTTATACAGCGAATCCACCGCCACCTCCCCCGTCTGAAGGGTGGCCAGGGGCGGCCCTGCGGGGTCCCCTTCCCCCTTTGCCCCCTCACCTCTCCCCTCCCTGGCACCAAGAGCCCCGGAGGGGAGGGTGAGAAGGAAGCAGGGGCTCCCCGGGCCCCCTCGATTTACAGTCCTGTATGCACTGAGGTCCTGTTTTCGGTATCGCCCCCTCCCAATGCCACCTCCCCCTGGCAGCCCGTAAGTGGGATGGGTGCAGGGCTCGGTCTCGCTCAAAGCCCAAAGCCCCTCTGCTGCCGGAGCATCCTCTGCAGCCCCTCGTGGCTGGAGGGATGCAGGGATGAGCACCGCACTCTCAGCCTCTCCTCTCTCCCCTTCCAGCCCCTTCTCCTCCTGCCTTGGGCTCCATTTCTCTTCTTCTTCCTTGGCCAGCCCCGCCGCTGTCTTCTGCTCCCTTCCAACACCCTGAAATCCAGCTGCTTCCCCCCAAAACCGCAGGCAAAGGGCAGGGCTGGCATGGGCACGGAGAGAACCAGAGCTGCTGTACTGGCATCTGGGGAAGGGGCTGGTCCCACAGCCGGGCTGGGCCACGGCGGGGTGGGCTGGGGGAAAGGACTTGGCTTCCAGCAGCCCAACCTACACTGTGAAATTTGGGGGATGCAGCCCCTACGCACGCTCCGCAGCGCTGCCAGCGTTTTGTCTCGGTGAGGAGCGGCTGGGACCACCCGAATGTTGGGGGCCACGTGTCTGGGTGCCACCACCTCCCCAGCACCGGAGCTCCACGGGAGGACACCAAAGGCCTGAAGGGATGAAAAAGTGCCTGCCCGCAGCGGGGACATGATGAAAGGGCTCTGCTCATCCTTCCCCCGGCACCAACCCCGGTGTCCCCGTGCTGCACCGACCCGGCAGCAAAGCCACCCCGCCGCGATTGCACTGTCCCTGCTCGCCCGCAGACCCGGCTGGGGCTGGCAGTCCTGACCCCTGCTTGTAAGGGCTCCTTCTCCTCCAGCACTGTGAAGGGGGGCTCAGAAACAACCCTGCCCGCTCCCCACGGGCCCTTCACCTCTGTCTGGACGCGCAGTGGGTGCTGCCCACCCTCCGTGCACTGACTGCCTCCCTGGGGCATCCTTGGGTGGCCTCAGCGCTTCCCTCTGCCTGGACCCCACCGTAGCCCCGGGGAGGGGACACCACTCACCACCTTCACATCTCCAGAGCTATAAGTGCATTTTCTTGGCATATCGGCTCCCAGCACCCAGCTCGCTCATGGGTGATGCTGGCGAGCAGCCGCTGGGCGGGTGAGCACCCTGTTCCCCCCGCGAGCTGCCACCGTGGTCCTGGGGGATGTCCCCAGCACAGGCACAGCTTTGACATCTCGCTTGCCTGGAGCATCGTGGACTTTTTGCCGAGGAAGGACTNCCGAGGAAGGACTGCGGGGAGAGCTGGGGCACAGCACCGGCGCCAGGTCTGTCTGTGCCTCCGGACTCCCCCTTCGCCTCCGCGTTCAGCCAGAAACTCTTTCCTGAAGGCAGAAGGTGATTTTTCCTCCCCTCTCTAAGGAGATAAGCAAGATTTGTAAATAATACTGTGTCGTTTTACTAACTGCTTGATGTCTCTATGTGTGACATGGGGTGACCGTGCCTGCCCCGGCCCCTCTGCTCTTCCCCACAGCCTTTCTGCCTGCAAGGCGAGCTTGCGTTTTGCAGTCCAAGCCTTCGGTCCCACCTCGTTTCTAGCCTTAAAGACTCAATTTGGAGGCAGGGAAACATGCACAACCCCAAAATCACTGCAGCAGGTCCATGAGAAACTTGGGAACGTGGAAGGACTGGCTGTTCCCAGCAGAGCTGCTGGGTGTCGAGAGGGAGAACTCGGAGCTTCCCAAGGGATAGGAGCCTTCATCAATAGGATATGAGCACCCAGGTCCTTCAAAAGCTTTTGGGAATTTTGCCCCTTGTGCTTTGGATGATAAAGCAGGACAGGCTGAATTCGGATCTCCAGGATGGAATATTTGATGCCTCCTGCCCTCATGTAACAGAAGAGCAAAGATCCCTTTGGAGGAGCAACTTTGGCCACCGGCTGCTCATGCCAACGCCGTTGGTTAGAAACACTTGGCCTCCACAGGGCTCCAAGTCCCACGTGTGCATCCCAATCCTCTCCCATCACTAAAATCCAAGGACACTGCCCCAAATATGCAACCCCACTTGCAGCGGGTGACTCCGGCTTGCGAGCTCCTGGCTGGGGCGCCGGCTCCTTCCAGACCAAGCCATCCGCCAGGGATGCTTTTGGATGAATTTACATGTTGTTTATCGTCAGGTTGTTTCCATCGGTCCCTTTTTCTTGGTGAAATGACTCAAATACGAACTAAGGACCATGGGAATAAAGTGCCCGGACCAAAAGCAAAACAAACTGCCTGATTCAGTCTGACAAGCCGACCTGGCCGTACCTTGCCAGCTGGAAATCGCTTTTCTTCAGGACAATATTGCCACGGTCTCAGGTTTCTATTGCCATAGTAAAGGGATTTCCTCAGGGCTGAGGAAATGGAGACAAACTCAGCATCCAAAGAGAAGCCGGGGGATGCCTCAAATCCCTGGTTGCAGGAAATAAAAATAAANGCACGGGGGGTGGCAGGTCGCCGCGCCGGCCGGGTGGGTAACTGTCCTTGTGTAGCCATCGGATGCCAATAAAGAGCATCACCACGTTGGCGTGACGCTTGTTATTTCCCCCCAGCCAAAAGCCGAGGTTTGCGAGCCCGTGATAGGGAAGGTGGCCCCCAAAGCCTTCGAGGGTGGGGGGGGTTTTCCTTCTTTTTTCCCCACATCCTCCTATTTTAACCTTATAAACAGCAGGAATGTAAATTCTGACCTTATCTGGTGGAGGAGGATTTCTTGGGAGCACGCGGAAGAGACTCGGACCTCAGCCAGGAACACGGCGCCGGGAGCTTCACACAATTTATCCAGCTTCTTACAGCAGCTTACCGCGGTGCCGCGCAGCTCCGAGCATCCCCCAGTGCTGCCAGCCCTGTTCCCACCCAGCTTCCCAGCATGGCACAACTGCTGCGCTCCAGGAGAGATCTTGGATGTTGGGAAAAAAAACAGAAAAAGGAGGCAGCTTCCTCCTCCTGCCCCTCTGAGTTACCTCAGCTGCTGTAAAAGAGCATTAAAAGGCTTAAATCCACTAATTTGGAAGCATTTGCTGCTTTGGGCACAAGGCACCTGTTTCTGCACCCCGGTGCCATTAGCAATGCTGCCCTCAGCACCCCAAGGTGCAGGATCAGCCTCCTGGGATCCTACACAAACCCCCTGGATTTGGGGAGATTCATTCAGATGGGGGAAATTTTTGCAACAAGTCCAGGAAGAAGAGCTTGGAGGGCTCAGCTCCAGGGAGGCAAAGGGATACAGGGTGCATTTCTGATGTTAAATACTCACATGGCCCTTGGGCGGTCAAATTTGGGAGAGGGAAGCCCCCCAGGCATGGTGACAGGTAAATCTTCCCCCAGACAAGAGGCTGGCTCTTGTCCCAAAGAGCCCCCGATGGCTCCCAGGAGGCTGCGTGTCCCCAGTCAAAGTGGGACACGTGGGCGAGGGCAGCTGGGACCTCGCGGGGCTGGTGGTGGAGCTGCTCGGCACAGGATCGCGTGTGGGTTCGCGCACAGAAGTATTTACACATCGCAGTTTATAAGAGCATGAAATAGGATGCTCAAATGTAGNACCAAGGAGGGAAAACCAAGCCAAAGTTAGTGCTCGTCGGTACATTTTGTGTCCTTTTCTAATGTTTCTGTTGTAGAAAGAACGTGTGTTTCTCCACTCACCCCTCTGTAATACCAGTGCTGATTTATTAGGAAGTTTTATGGTGAAGAAATANGGGAAAAAAAACAGAAAAAGGAGGCAGCTTCCCCCCCCTGCCCCTCTGAGTTACCTCAGCTGCTGTAAAAGAGCATTAAAAGGCTTAAATTTGGAAGCATTTGCTGCTTTGGGCACAAGGCACCTGTTTCTGCACCCCGGTGCCATTAGCAATGCTGCCCTCAGCACCCCAAGGTGCAGGATCAGCCTCCTGGGATCCTACACAAACCCCCTGGATTTGGGGAGATTCATTCAGATGGGGGAAATTTTTGCAACAAGTCCAGGAAGAAGAGCTTGGAGGGCTCAGCTCCAGGGAGGCAAAGGGATACAGGGTGCATTTCTGATGTTAAATACTCACATGGCCCTTGGGCTGTCAAATTTGGGAGAGGGAAGCCCCCCAGGCATGGTGACAGGTAAATCTTCCCCCAGACAAGAGGCTGGCTCTTGTCCCAAAGAGCCCCCGATGGCTCCCAGGAGCCATCCCAGGCTGCGTGTCCCCAGATAAAATGGGACACGTGGGCAAGGGCAGCTGGGACCTCGCGGGGCTGGTGGTGGAGCTGCTCGGCACAGGATCGCGTGTGGGTTCGCGCACAGAAGTATTTACACATCGCAGTTTATAAGAGCATGAAATAGGATGCTCAAATGTAGCTGGTTTTATTTTTGGCTGGCCCGGGTCGCTCTCTAGCAGGAAACATAATGAGGACCAGGACTGCACACACATAAAGAGCATTCCCTTTCCTTCTTTTCAGGCTCCCACACGGTACTGCAAATAAACAAGGGAAAATAATTGCAATCAATCCATTAGGTTTAATCTGCTTCCTCTTAATCCCCACCCTTCCCTGGGGAAGAGGTTGGAATAGGGAAGAGGAGCAGAGCCGGGCTGTGAACGTGAGCTGAAGGGTTTCTGCCTCAGCGCCCGGGAAGGGAGCCTGGATCTGGCAGATGGGGGGCAACGAGCATCCTCCCCCCTCATCACCCTCTCTGCATCCCAGGCTGAAGCCGTGTTGGGGGAGAGGGGGGGAAGGAGCTTTGCGAGGTGGTCTTCCTGTGTGGGATCAGCTGCGTTCGATGGTCCTCGGGGAGAAAAACCTGATTTATGGTGAGTGCAGGAGGGGAGGGAAATAAAAAAAAAAAAAAAAAAAGGAACAATAAGATCTGGAAAGGAGCCTGATGTTTGCATCGGCTGGTGAGCAGGGCTGGGGAAAAGGCCCTGGAAAACTTCCTTCCCCTTCTTTATGGGTGCCTGGGGAGGGAGAGAGCGGCCCCCTGCTTAATCTCGCATCTGCTGTAAGGAGCTCTGGAGGGGCTGGGG
>VXBO01000484.1:117826-151425 GCA_013400135.1 Rhinoptilus africanus
CAGCCACCGACTTGGGAACACAGGGACAGACCCATGTGGGATCTGCACGCCTGCTCCGGCCACTGCCACCCCCGTAGCAAAGAACCACCGCTTTGCTAAACCACTTGCCATCCCCAGCGTGAAGTGTCGGACACCCTCACCAGTGGCCCAGAAAAAGGCAAACCCCTCCCGTATTAAAACTCAGGATGCACCAAGATGCTTTTGACTCAACACCGGGCTCCTATGGGGAGCTGGGACCTTCCCTTCGCGGAAGGACAAAGATGGGAAAGGAAAGCTGAGCTTCCAGAATAGCAGCGGGGCTTTGCAAGTGAAACGCCAGCGCAGGGCGCCCAGCTGCAGCTGACAAACGCTAATCTCACCTATATTTCTTCTCCGTCCATCTGTCTGCCTCCAGAAGCGAGCCGAGCAAGTGTTCTTGCAGGTTCCTCCGGCAATTTAGCCTGGATTTGAGGGTGCAGCCAGCCAAAGGGAAGAGGGGGGGATTTGGAAACGCAGCCCCAGCCAGCCCCAAGCTGCGAACAGCCCCTGGGGTACCTGCCCCGTGCGAGGCAGGGGGTCAGTGCCGCCATCAGCAGCCCCGTGTCCCTCCTTTGCACCCCCAGGCAAAATCTGCCTCTCATATGTCAGCGAGAGCCGCATTCCCAAATAATGGGAAACAGGTCAGCGGCAAAGCCGGGGGCGCCGGCCGTGTGCCAGCACCGGGCACAACCCTTCCCCAAGGCTGCAAGTGCTGTGTGAGCCTCCACGTGCCAAGGGTGGGTTGAGGTGGGGGCTAATGGCCCCCAGGAGAGCTGTGCACCAGCTTTTCGCTCTTAACCTGCTCTTAGCTCCTCCCCTGAGGGTTTTCCAGCCCCACCACCCAGACCAGGAGAGATGGGGCTGTGCCGGCGTCAGAAGGTGCTGGTTTAACCCACCCTCACACCTCTACTGACCAAGGTCAGGGAAACACATGCGTGGTCCACACCTCGAGTGGTTGCAGGTGCTACTGCAGCATCCAGAAGCTCCAGCAGAAACCAGGGCCATGCCTGGAGCAGGATCAACCTGGCCCAGGATAAACTTGGCCCAGAAAATGCCAGCAGGTGAGGAAGGGGCAAAATCAACACACCCCGTTGCCCGGCGAGGCAGGGCAGGGGGCAGAGAGGAGTGGGACGCAGGTGTCCTGGCACAGGGCAAGGGTGTCTGAGCAGTGACAGAGCCAAGACCAACCCCTGCAGCCTCCTCGCTCCAAACCACCCCAAACTCAGTGTCCAAGAGGTATCGCATCTCACCTGCTCGCCAGGAAAGGAGGGACAGCACTGCCACCGCCAGCAGGGACAGCAGGAAAGGGAAGGGAAAGCCAGGGAAAGCCAAGCCAAGCCAAGCCAAGCCAAGCCAAGCCAAGCCAAGCCAAGCCAAGCCCTCCTCCTCCTCCTTCTTCTTCCTCTCCTCCTCCTTCTTCTTCCTCTCCTCCTCCTCTTCTTCCTCCTCCTCCTCCTCTTCTTCTTCTTCCTCACATTCCCCCCAGGTGCTTCTGCTTTGCCGCAGCTGTGTGCAAACCAAGCAAGGTGGTGATGGGGCTTTACTTTAATGAATGTGGCCTTCCTGGAGGGAGCAGGGAGAGGTTAACCAGCCCCAGATGGATGGGGAGGGGAAGAGGAGGTTAGCAAGGGAGACAACGTGAGAGGGGCTACAGCGGCCAGGACAAGGCAGTGGTGTCCCCCCAGAGCACACGCAGTTCCTATCGCTGCCGAAGGATCACCTCAGCAAGCCCCAGTGCAGGGGGTGTGAGATGTTGCCCAAAATAAGCTGAGAAAACCCATCTCCAGCCCAGCAAGACAAGAGTGAGGGTACAATAGAGCCACCCAGGGAACCCCGAAGTAACCCCCCCAGCCAGGCGAGCCATGGGATAAATGAGGAAAAACACTCTGGTTTCCCTCAAAGCATCATTCTGAGACAGAAATTGCCGCTGGTTGGCAACTCCACCGACATGGCAGGCTCTTCTGCAAAGGCTGGCTTCATCTGAAGCTGAAAAGAAGCCACCTGGGTATTGAGCAGTGCTTTTGTTCTGGCAAAGAGACAGCAAACTGCCACCTCAGAGCACCGGGAAGGGAACGGAGAGCCACAGAAGTGACCAAATCCTTCTGACAGAGGCATCACAGCAGCTCCCTGGAAGTCTCCCCTGCTCCCGCAAAGGGCTTCAAGCTCTGCACAGCACTCTAGCACTGAGCAATTTTGTAGGAAACTTGCCAACAGCTCATTTTCCTGGTCTTTTAATTATTTCCTTTATTTGAGTATGAAAGTGGAAGGGGTGGGGGAATGATTTACAGAGACTGGGAGAAAGTGGTCAGGTTGGTTTCCTTCCAAATGCGGCTGAAGACAAAATCACCGAGAGCAGGAAAAAGCCTCCAAAGGGTCTGGAAGAATTGATTTTATCCTCTTTCCAAGGGAGGATGGGGCCGATGAAGGAGATTTTAGTTCCCAGACAAACTGAAGATGAGCTTCAGCCAGCACATTGCTGCTTCAGAGGAAGCTTCCAGGGTCCCTTGTTCCCAGGGTGAGTGTGTGAACCCTGTCCTGGGAAAACTGCACCCCTTGGGTGCAAAACCAGGCTGAGACTCAGGCTGGAAGGATGGCAAAAAGGTTTTAATTCCCTCAAAAGGTGAAAAACCCCATGCAATTCATTCCAGTTCATCAGCTCCCCTTGGCCATTAGTTGGTGACTCATTTTCCCCATCTGAAGAAGAGAGAATTTAAATCCTCCCCAGATACAAGCTCCCAGGTTAGTTTATTACTCATTTTAAAATAAATATTTGATTCTCTTTTTATCCCCGACTGCTGGGTGTTGGAAATGTCTCTTTGTTTTAGAAACAAAACAAAAAAATTCAGAATAAAATTTTCATTAGACGCGAAATGAGACTCTTCCAAACAAAGGGAGTGGAGCAAAGCTCCAGCGACCATCAGCCGGGACGGGAGGCTGCGCTCTGCTTTGCAAAACTGCCAGATGAAGTCCTTAGAAATACAGATTTCTGGTTTTCCAACTAGGGAGGCCGGGCCGGGCGCCAGGCGAGCCGTGGGAAGGCAGCAAACAGCGGCCAACTCCCGTGCACTGGCACTGACCCTCCTGCGTGGCCGCCCTCCCCATCCCTGGGCACGTCCCTGTCCCCCTCCCTTGGTGGGTACATGCTGGGGAAGGACCCATTTGTGCAGCCTGGCCTCCAGACCCCAGCAAAATCCTGGTGCAGCCGCATCTTCCCAGCTCTCTGTGTCACTTCGTGTCCCTGTGCGGGCAGGGATGGGTCACCACCGTGGCAGCCTCATGACAAAACCCAATTCTCGCTAATATTCATCAAGCTTGAAGAGTGAAAAGAAATAATCGATGTGAAGCCAGGGAGGATTTTGCTCAGCTCCTGAGCGGGGAGGAAAGTCTCCCTCCCTGCAGGTCCAGCCTGTCTTTAAGCTCAAATCCATCCCACACAAATTCTCCCCCCACCCTCTCACCCTGTTTTCCTTATGCAGCTCCGTAGCTGGAAGGGTTTTGTTCCATCTCTTAATTGCTTCAGACCTGCTTTTCAGTCTGGGATAATCGGGGCTTTCTGGAGAGATGCTTTGGCTCAACCCTGGAAAACACCCAAGGCAATGCACACGCAACTCCAAGGTCAAAAATCCAGAGGCGTAGAACAGTTGCAGCTCTGGGGGTGGATAACCACCACCAGCACCATGAGCACCACCACCAGCACCGCCACCACGACCACCAGCACCGCCACCACCAGCCCAAGCCAAAGCCTAAGCCGGGGTTTTCCAAAATAGCCGGAGGGAAGCAGCATCTCCTCCCCACCCCCGCCATGCCTGGACCACACCGGGCATGGGCATCCTTGCTTCCCCTCACCCATTCCAGTCACCCGAGGCCAGAGGCACCAAAATGGTATTTTGGGGCTAAAACTTGGTGCAAATCTAAAGCACCCACCGCCTGGGCTGGGGGCGGTTAAGCAGGATTAGTGGAATGAGGTTGTGGGAAGATTAGTGAGGAAGGGAACACAGTGGCAGGGCCCTGACGATGCCCATCTGAGCCTGGCATGGGACCCCAGCACCCACGGCCCCCACCGAGAGAGGGGCCACCCCCTTGTCACCCCCAGCCAGGCTCTGGGCTCCTTCCAGACATTGCCTTACCTTCCTCCGCCCAGTTTGCTGCTGCTCCTGCAAGGTGCTCCCAGCATTGCTGGAAGGGGAATGAGAAGCAGGGTGAGGTCAATGGGTGCTATGGTCCCATACCGTGCCCAGGACATGGACAGGGATGAGGGGGGGTGATGTGCTGCCACCCCCCAGCCTGCTTCCCCAAGGGAGCCCAGGTTAAAGCATCCAGAGGGACACAGGCTGGGCAAACCGCTCAGTCCTGCTCTCCAGGGCTGGGTGAGAAATGGATTTGGCCCCTGTAGACACTGCCCAGGGGGGCTGATCCCAGCCACACGCCTTCGGGACCCCCCCCGGGCAGGGCTGCCTGCACAGCCCCAGGAAAGAGCCGCCAACCAACGCGTTTCCTTCCAAAGAGCCTCAATTTTACACTTGAAGTGAAAGGATTGAAACACTTATGATTGAGCCCAGGCTAAAAGTTCCTGGGAATTGCCCGTACAACCATATGGATTTGTTCCCTGGCTTAAAGCACACAAACACAAAACCCCAAAGACCCCTGCCGCCTCCCCCCCGCAGCCCCAGCTTCCCACCCCCTTCCTTCCTCCCCTCGGCTCAGAAAAAGCAGCTCGCTCTCCAGCCGCAGCCGCTGGTTTCAATTATCTCCATGATTAACTTTCTTCGTTTTACAGGCGGTTCCTGCCAGGCGCCCCATTTCCACCCCGCTGTGGTGTGGGGAGCAGCATGGCCAGGGATGGGGGGGCAGAGCCGCAGGGCACCCCGGGGTGCCATTGTTGGAGTACGGTGATGATCCAGCCCCGCGCGGCGACGGGGAGGATGAGCCTCTGGCAGGGTGGTGGGATGGTGAGCTGGAAAGTTGCAGACAGGAACAACTAAAGGGAAGGGGAGAGGGAAGAGGAAGATGGAGGCTTAGAGAAGTGATGGAGAGGGTCAGGAAAGCTTTGGAAATGGGGGATTTAGGGAGGGAGGGAGCAGGGAAGAGGGGGGAAGCTGGTGCTGGGCTTGGTTAGAGGGATGGTGGGGACATCAGAGAAGAGACGAGAAGGAAGCGGCAGGTGAAGGGGTTTATCTCATTGCTCCCGCCCACACTCAGCCCCTGGGATTCAGCTTTGAGCACCCACCAGCCTCCCCAGCAGCACCCATGGGTGCTGCCCCAGGGCATCGGGGCATTGCTGTCCCCTCTACAATGGACATGCCCAGAGCTCACTGGGCTGCGGATGGCCGTACCCAGCACAGATCAGCACTGACACCCTTCTCCATCCGTCTCCTGCCCCTTCCACCAGCTCCAGGCACCGCCGAGGATATTTTGGCACAGAGATTCCAGGGAGCCCATCGGTCTCCATAGCCTGGGCCCCTCCTTGGTGCTCTCCCACCCCAGCAGCACGGTAGGAGCCAGGAGGGACCATGACCCCCGTCATCATCCCTCGGGGAAGCCACAGAATGCCCCAACCCACCTCTCCCCCAGCCATAAATCCTGCCCCAATTGCCAGCAGGCGCTAGAAGCTGATTTAATTCTAATTTCCTTCTCTTGACTCAAGATTGAGCCTTTAATCCCCTTCAGCAAGCAGCCCCTGACCATACCACCCCTCCCCTCTCACTCCCTCTCACTCCCTCTCCCCTTCTCCTTCCCGTCCCCCCACGGGCCCCTTGCCCCGACTGGGCAACCAGTGGGGCCAGCTGGGCTCCATCACTAGCCCCAAGGGTTTCCCCCACCAGCTCCATGGTTATATGACCCTTCCCCTTCTGCTCAGACAAAGGGGGGGTGATTGCAGCTCAGATTGCTGCAAAACTTGAGATGGGTCCTGGGGTCCCCCCTTGAGCTGGAGAAGGGCAGGGGGGAGAAACCAAGGGGCAAAAATCTTCACTTTTGAGGGGGGCCAGAAGGTCTCGGGGCTGTTTACAGAGCCAGGGAACGCACCACGCTACAGAAATCTGCTGCAGGGTCAGCACCTCAGTGCCTTTTGGGCCAAAACAAGTAGCAAGAGGTTAAATCACAGCCGGGGGAATTCCAGCTGGATGACGGGACGCACTGGGACAAGGCGGTTGCTGCATGGCCATCACCGTGGCTCTGCTAAGACAGGCCTGGCTGCCAGGGAGGGCGATGGGGTGGATGCTCGTGGTGTTTCCACATAGGGTTGCTTTGCTCGGCAGCCCCCTGCTGCCTCCCAAACATGATATGAGGACGCGCCGGACCCCCCAACGTCCCCACGTCTGTCTGTGTGTCTGGGCTGAGTGAGGCACAAGCTGGAAGCTGGCACTCAGCCGGGGCTGCGTGCAGACAATTAGCAGATTGGAGCATCGTTAAGGCTGCCAGAAACCCTCAACGAGGGTCTGTGGGCTTCTGCCAAGATTTCCCACTCATCTCCCCCCCAAGCCCCCCATTCCCTGATGGCCCGTCACTCCGGAGGTCGCTGTGCTCGGCTGCTGCTGTAGGGTGAATGCAAAGTGATGGATTGAGAGGGAAGATGCTGATAGAGGAGAAAAATGGATGTTAGGAAAATACAGGGTGTTTGGCTCTGAAATCCGGGGACAGAGACTGAACTGTGGAGATGGGGGAGCAGCGATGGCTGAACCCAGAGACTCGGAGTTTTGGCTTAGAGGAGCTGGTGGGTCGAAGCTACAGAGCATCAGCACAAATCCCGGGGAGTCCCTGTTCCATTTGCCCCCCACCATAGGCAGGGCTTACTGGTCTTGCTGGGCTCCGTGGTGGGAGCAGCGGCATTTTGGACCCAAGGAGCGGGGTTGAAAGGGGGAGGGGAAGGGGGGAGCGAGGTGTGGACCAGCCTTTCCACACCTGCCTGCTGTAATCCCAGCCTGGGCGGCTGTAATCACTCCTTTTGTCCGGATGAAAAATGAGGGAGATTGGGTTACCAAATTACACCCATCTCGCCCTCTCCTTCCCGCTCCATCCCTTGCTGGCTGCCCCCGCTGCCGGCTATGGTTACCCCACAGACAAAGGTGCTGGCGGCAGGGGGCTGGGGGTCCCCACATGGGGACACAGCGCGGCCCAGGGCGCTTTCATCTCTCCCCACCAGCCTGGGGAGCAGAGATAACCCCTGCCCCAAGCAGGCTGCCTGGCGAGATAAGATCAGAGCCAGCAGGTAGACAAGGCTCAGACCTTCAGTATCCCAAACCAGAGGGTTTCTCCAAGGCCTTCTGCCGCTTTGCAACTCAACCCGCTCCCTCCCGTCGCTCTACGGGGTATCACATCCCCGGGGGCTCTGGCTCCAGCAAAACCACAGCCATTCCCCTTCGCCTGGTCCTCGCACAGCTTTTCTCCTTCTTCCCCAAGCCATGCTGCCCCTTTGGATGCAGGGCACGAAATGGGATGTTGCATCCCGCAATGGATGCATCCTGCTTTGCCAAGCCATCCCGGCAATGGGAGTCCTCTGGGAAGTCAGGCTGCATCCCAGAGAGCTTGCTGCCATGGTCAAATTCCTCCACGGCCATCTCCCCCCTAATTGATACCCTGGAGCCCCGAGCTCAGCCTGCCCCTTGCAGTCCCACAGCTCCTGGGAAGGATCTCCTGTTTGCAAGAAACAAGCCCAAAAGTGCCGCTTGGCCCCTGTGCTCTGACAGTCAGGGATGAAAAGCATCCCCTGGCCACGACAGCATTTCTTGGCTTTTGGGAAATGTTATTTCATAACAGTTGGAAGCTCAGGACAGGGGCTGGGGAGGGAAAAAAAGCATCGATCCAACCGAGCGCTGCTCACTCTGACATCCCGCGCCCCGGCCAAACTCCCCTTTTCCTCAGAAGGAGAAGCAGTATTTGCCTGGGACGAGGCAGCTGGAAAGCCAGGCATTTCCGTGCTTTCCCCACCAGCCCCTTCCATGGCAGAGGACTGGGAGATGCTGCAGATCCCTGCGTGGCTGTGAGCATCTCCATGGCTCCACATAAGGTGGGTTTCACTGCTCTGGGTCTCAGCCCGCTTGGGGACAGGGTCCTGGGGCGTGGGATTAGTGCACAGAAAGCATCTTCCTCCAGGGACACGGGATTTGGATGAACCCAGGGGTACGGGGGCAGAGCAGAGGGCCAGCACCCAGCAGCGAGCGTTAGACCGTGCTTTTCATCAGAGACCTGACAACCCACTGAAACGATGACTTCGTTCCCGAGAGAAACCTGCCCCTTCTTTGAAATTACTGGAAGTCCCCTAAAATAAGGAGGCTTTTATGGAAAGGATAATTGCTCTTCGTTGCCGAGAGAAGCGGTGGGGAGAAGGAATCAAAGGCAAAGAGACTCCAGAGCATCTCTCCTGTGGGTAGGAGAAATATTGTGTCTGGCTGCCCCCGCCGCTCCTGCCCGCCCTGCTGATGCCTCGGTCACCTCTTGGGTTTCATTCATGATGTTCCCAAAATAACTTTTCCTTTCTCATCAGGACAGGAAGCCGTAAGAAACAAATCAAAATCCAAGCCTGCTCGAAATGCTGATTCCTCCGGCGTACCCAGCCAGCTGAGGCTGTGAGCTCTTGCTTTGGGTAAGCAAGAACAGGAAAAAGTGCTTTTTAATTTCCTTGAGGCGCAGCGAGTCACCCACATTTTGGCATCGACGCTTGCTCTGCACTGCATTCACACGCTGCCTCCAGCTCCCAGCAGTTTCAATGTCGGTGAATTTGACCCCTCATTTGAAGTTTTGCGACGCAGGGACAGCTTCAGCAGCCACCACCTCAGGTGCTGCCATGACCCTCGGACCTCCCTCCACTCCTAGCCACGTCCCCGAAACTTTAACACGTGTATTTGCGCCACCCCAACACGTGGGACCGCTTCCCACATGCTCTGGCAGAGCAAGAGCTCAAAGCAGGGCTTCCAAATCCCTCCCCAGCCCCTGGCCAGTGCCTCCTCCGTCCTGGCAAAGCCGCTGACCCGGGAACTGCAGACAAACCACTGAGTGTTGGCGCTGAAACGCTGGCCGGGAAGATGATGCAGCCTAGGACCCAATGTCCCCAGGGAACCCTGCCAGCCCCTCGGGGGCTCAGCCATCCCCACTCCCCGCCGCCCCCCTGTCAGGGCTCTCTGGCATCATCCCAAGCACCAGGATGGCAGCCGGGGCTGCGGGAGGACGGCTCTCGCTGGCCAGGATGGCTAGGGAGATGCTCGGCTGCCCCCCGCGCTCCCTCCTGGGGACGAGGCAGATTTTGGCCAGACTGCAACTACACGATGCCACGGTTGATGCAGTTCAGGGGCTGGCGGCAGCTGGAGGTGCATCCTTACACCAAGGCGTGGGGCAAACCCTCATCTTCAGCCTCTGCGTGGCTCCAGGGACCTGGCAGCTGTGGAAACAACAACAAAAAAAGGGCAAAAATGCCCCATTTCTGCCACCAGCAGCTGGCAGCACTTGGGCTTGGATCACTCCTGCCTGAGGATGGGACGGGACCGTGGCAGAACAGTCCCTGTTCATCAGAGACCCAACAACCCACTGAGAGGATGACTTTACTCCCTGGAGATGCTGGGGATGTTCCTGAGAGATGCTCCAGCACAGCTCTGGAGCTGGAAGTGTGTGTGGGGGTAAAGTGAGAGCTTTGTGCAGCACATCTGGATCTGGACGAGGACATCTGCCCGCAGCCCACCGGCTGCAAAACATCGAGCGTGCACTGGGGGAACCGCAAACTCCCCCCTTCGTGGGACAGAGTCTGATCCAGCGCAGAATTAAAAACAAATATTTGCGCAAGATTCCCAGGAAGCACAAGTCGGGGGGGAGGAGGGGATCCCCACGGCCACCGGCATGTCGGAAACGTTCACTTTTCCCTTCCTTTTTACATCTCTTTTATATGCTTGTTAGCCTGTGGTTTTCATACAATTCTGACCCACCCTGTCATATTATAAGACTTAATACTTGGCGCCGCGGGAGTTGTTTAGTGCGTTCATTTGGGCCAGGGCGCGGGGAGAGCCTGAACCCCATCTGCACGCGCGGAAAAGCACCGTGCTGTAAAAACACATGGGAGCATTTTGTTCCTTCATTGGATGACAAAAATGCATTAGCGGATTATTATTATTAAGCTGGGGAATGACAAATAATCCACCTCTGAAGAATGCCCTAGTGAGAAACAGCTGCCTAACGTTTAGTTATAGCAAATAGTTCTGTGAGGACCAGCAGCTGGCTGGGATGGACCGGCCTTGGGAGCCTTGGGGAGCAAAACAAGGGAAAAAAAGCATCTTATCAAGAAAATATTTCATCCATCAAGTGACTCAGTTTGCTCTTTGGCTAAAGGAAAGGCACCAAAAATAGAAGGCATTCAAGGAGTTTGCGGTGAATAAATAGAAAAGGGAACAAAATCAGGTTTAATTCTGGCTGCCGGGATGTGGCGAGAGCGGCAACGGCCCCTGCAGAAATCTGGTCCGAGTTTCGTGCTCATAACAAAGCCGAAACCTCAACGAGTTTCACATGGTTTTGTGTTTCTCCCGCAGCATTTGCCGCAGCCACAAATGCAGGGACTTGGAAAACGACCTCAGCATTTTTATCTGAATTGAGAAATCTCTCCCTGGCCCCTCTGACTCATCTGAATGGCCGGAGCGTGGAGCTGGAGGAAGGGTAACATGTGTGCACCAAGCGTGCGTGACACAACCCCTCTCCCATGGAAATCCTTTCCAGACAGGGCCAGGGCTTTGCTCTGCTTTCCCCATGCCTGCTGCCACGCTTCTCCTGCCTTAAGAAATGGCTGAAGTGATACAAACCCCCCTCCCCAGACCCTCTGGGATGCTGCTGGGAAGAGCTGTGGGATGCAATGGGGACCATGGGGCCCGTGATCCAGACCCGCAATTCCAGGGATGGTGGGGAAGCAATGGCTTGCTCCTAGCACTGCCGCTTCCACTCAGCACCAGGAGGCAATTGCGTGATTTTTGTTTCACGATGGTTAATTAAAATATCTCCGGCTGCTTGATGTACAAGGGGGATGTGAAGGCACCGTGTCCCTGCAGGGTCTTGCCGTCGCGTGCAAGGAAGGGGCGATGCTGGAGCTGGGGAAGCATCGGCGTTGTGTGCCCTGCGAGGCGACATGTCTGGAAAAAGCTTAATGCCGGCTGCCTCCGGGACCCGCGGGCATCTTCCGCCCAGGCTGTCACTTCAACTCTCCGTCCCCAAACGGCCAATGCCTCTGAGAAACTGGCATTGCCATTCTGCCGGCAGCATCGTCCCGTCGGCAGCAGGATCAGCTCCCCAATTTGCAAGGAGGGGGAGCAGATGGGAAGGGTTTAGCCCCAGCCGCAGGGCTGCTCCAGGGCACGAGGGACAGAGCAGGTGGGAAGTGAATCACGATGCTCCGGGGCTGCAGCAAAGCGCCAGCCGGCAGTTTGTCTGTCCCTGACAGCCTTCCGGCACCGATCAAGCACCACGTCACCCCACATGCTTTCCCCCGCCGGCCTGAGCTTTGCAGCTGAGCAAAAGCCGCTTTTTGCCAACTCCTGCGTTTTCTCCGGAGCAGGGAAAAGCCTGGGAACGTCCACCTGTCTAACACCTTTGTGGCACCCCCAAAACACATTGCTCCCCCATCTCCCTTCATTTCCCAGGTAAAGCCTCTGCCTGCAGACCCCGAGGGGACGGGCTTTGGCATCCCCAACCTTCCCCAGAGCCGCATCTCCAAGAGCTGTAGCGGGTTAAACAGCAAAATACATCCCCATCCTCAGCAGCGGGGTTTTAGCCCAGAAAATCCAACAGCAGGACCTCATCCCAAAGACATCGCTGCACTTGCAGAGTTTGTGGAAGATTTTGCATGGGGGGTTGGGTGTTTTTTTGAGTTTCCTCCCCTCGTTGCTAACAGAAGCACCATGGGACCCCAATAACCAGGTACCTGCCTGTATCCCCAGGGCTCTCCCCTGTTCCTGCCACCACCGACCTCCAGCTCCCTTTGGCTATTTGGGACGGGAGAAGGCTCACCTTAGCGAGCAGCAGGTTAAACCCATTACCACCTGGATGCCACACTTCCCAGGGATGGAGGGGAAAGGAAAACAGCTTTATTACCCCTAATTGAAGTGAACTCACAGACCTCTCCCTTCTCCCCACCCCAAACACAGTGAGAGCTTCCCAAAGAAACCAAGAAGGACATTTTTTCCCCAGAAAATATTCTTTTCACCTTCCAGCCTCCCCCACACCTCCCACGTTAATTTAAAACAAATTAAACTCCAGCTACACCTGGCTCCCTCCCGGCAGCCTTGGCTGGATGGAGGGCTGCAGGGAGTCCCAGGGGGGTGGATGAGGATCCATTAACCATCCCCTGGGAGTTGCAAGGAGGTGCCAGCCCACCCGATCCCCAGCATGGGATCCCCACAGGTCTGGGAATGGATGGTGGGTTTTGGCAGTGTGACCCTGGCCGGGTCTGTGCGGGGTGTCGGACTGCAGGAATCGGGGTTCAGGGTGGTATTTTCCGGGGAAGATGAGGCTCTAAGTAGCTGGTGTGGGGGGGGTATGCTTGGTTGGGATTTTTACTGGAAGGAAGATAACATCTATGAGCTTTTCTGGGGGGAAAAACCCAACCCCAACCGATGATGAAGACAAGACCATTCAGTTTTACGGCTCCATAAATCAGCCCTTGGGGCCCCGGCCCCCGGATCACCCCGGGTAAATCATCACCTCCTCTCAAACAAAGTCCAGCACCGGCACAAGTGGGAACGGGAGGAAACATTATCCCATTTTCCATCCCTGCTCCCTCCGCCTTTCCCCCGGGAAGAGGTTTTAGTTTTTCAGTGAAAGTCACTGCATATACTTATAATTCCAGTTTTTAGCAGCTGACACTTCCCCTGCTTTCCGTCAGCTGCAAACTCTCTGGTTCCCAACAAAAGGAAGAAACAAATAAATAAAAGCTGCTATAAAACCAGCCACATTCTGCAAAGATTTGGGGTGAAATGGAAACCCAGCTTCCTGTTTATCAAAAAAATAAATGGGACAGGGAACATTTTTGATGGTCTTTAAGACAGTCCAGCCCTGCCTTTGCACCAGCAACCTCAGGATTTAGGTTTCCACCTCCTCTGCCCCCTTGGAGAGAGAAAATCTGGATCAAGGGGGGAAAAACTGAGCTGGGGACAAATGGTGCTGCCCAATCAGGGCTGGGTCAGGCAATCCCATGGGAGTTTTGGGCTTGCTTCATGGAAGCTTTCCCGCACGGATGCTCTTTTGGAGTAGGTCATGCTCCCTCCAGCTCCCGCTGAACACTGCTGGGTTTCTGCCTCTTATTTATTTTAGAGGGATTATCATACTGGTTTTTGGATGAGCAGCCCGCTCGCTCTCCGCATTCCCCGCCGGTTCCCTGCAGTAAGGGGGCTCTGTCGGCGCTGTGGCCGCAGGAGCCTTGGGAAGGGCTGATGCAGCTTGGAAATGGGGCCAGGAGTTTTCCCCGGCCCCAGCGAGCTGTTGGAAGGGCTGTGGGGGTTGCAGCCCAGCCGTGGGGTCTGGGCAGACATGAAGGAGGGCTAGAGGAGACACAGAGGCAAAAATTTGCTGGAAAGATCCCATCCTGGTCCCCTCCACCTGCCCCAGGAGGAGCCCAGACATGAAATCACTCCCAGGACCCTACAGAAATGCCTTTTCCCTGTGACATTAGCAAGGCATGGCAGGCAACAGCTGGGACATCTCAGCTTTTACCTCTTACCTCCCATTGCTCCCAATTTCAGGTCCAAGATTAGCACAGCCCCTTTCCTCAGTTTATGGTTCCACATGTTTCTTGCCCGGCAGCGACAGAAGTGTGTGGGCCGGTGCCTCGTCTGCACCAGGCATCAACATTTCTGCTGCAATTCACAAACTCTGCCCGAAAATCACCCCTAAAATCTGACGGAGGAATAAAGAAAACTCCTCCAGGAGCTCCTCCTCACACATTGATCCTGGTCCCAGGAAAACCTTGTATAAACCAGCTCCCTGGGTACATTTTCCCCAGGCATAAATGCCTGGGGAACAAGGGGATGGTGCAGCATCCTGTGAAGAAAGGGGTCCGGCGCTGCAGTTGGACTAACACAGCATCCCAAGGGATTTGCTTGCACCAGGCACCAGCGCTGGGCTGTAACAGGATCAGAAGTTATCCTGTGGATAAATGTCCCTCCCTGCCCCGCTGGACACCGCAGAGCCATGGTGGAAGCCAAGCCCCCACCTCCTCTCCCAAAGCTCTGCCGCCAACCTCGCCCCCAACAGCGACACTGCCGTTATCTCTATTTTCAGGCTCGTGGATGCATTTCTTAGCGCGGATGGAGGGTAGGAACTGGTTGTCTTCTCCATGCTGAGCTCTGCCATGGGCTCATCCCCAGCTGCCACCATCCCCTTTCCCCAGCCTAGGGCGGCTGCAGCTCCCCATCCCCTTGACAGCCTTTCCCAGGGATCTATATCAGATCAATACGTGTCTAGTCAGGAGGTGAAAGGTGAATACATTAAAATACACTTAGTAAACACCATCCGCAGAGCTGGTGAGAAGGTGAAGGCAAGAAATCATTGTAAAATAGCCCCTGGAAGACACATAACAGGAGAGAGCCGCATCCAAGGGCTGATAAATCTCCAGCCGCGGGTCTGAGCTCTGGAGCAAGCAGCTTTGGATCGAGCAGGGCAGGGTCTGAAAGCAGCAAAAGTGATGGGATTCATTGGCTTTCCAGGAGGGATATTTCCCCAAATCCTCTCCCTGGCCCAGTTACTTTGGAAAAGGCTTGTGTTTCGCAGCAGCGGGGCACAGGAACGGAGCAGAGGGGATGTGCGTGGGAGAGCATTTTTTGCACCCAAAAAGCATCTCTGGTTTCTAAAGGATTTAAACTGGGACCTTGGAGGTGGCAGGAAACATCCCTGGGAAAGCTCAGCGCTGGTTTGCAGCCTGTCAGACCCCAGTACCGCAGTCGGGGGGAGCAAACTCCCCAAACCTGCCTGTGGGACTGCAAAAAAGCAGGAAGCAAAGCCAAAGAGAGAGGGGATCTCGGGGGAAAGTCTGGGAGGTATTCCAGGGTGCGGGGTAGGACACATGGAAATGCCACAAAGGTACCAAAAAAAAGGCTTCATTGCACCCTGAGGTGGACCTGGGCTCAACAGATGCTACAGGAGATAGCTAGAGATTATAGCTATGGTATATATATAGATAGATAGACAGCTGTAGGAGATGCTATAGCTGATCAAGGAGATTTTACTGGTTTTTACCTTCAACTGGGGAGTCAGGAAGCAGGATGGACAAGTTCCTCGTGTGCAGACAGTATGTCATCCCTTCTGTCTGCCCAAAAAACAACTACTTTTTGCCACCAGCCACCATGCGCTGGGGACAGAAAGGCTACAGCAGCTCCTACACCCACTGTGCAGCAATGTCTTGGTGTAGTCCTACCCTTTAGATCACGAGGATCCATGTCCAGAGCATCAGCACCCAGGAAAATGGGGTCCTCGCTCAAGCCAAGATTAATTGGTACAAGTGGAAGCCTTTGCAGATTCAATAAAACGTTCCTCTCAGCCCTGCTTAGGGCAGCAGGATTTCCAGCCACTGCTAGTGGCATCCATTGACCTGGGAAATTTATTCCCTAGAGACTTACAGGAAATGGTTCGAATCAATTTAGACCCAATTATCACACCAGTCACCTAAGAGCAGGGTAAAGAGAAAGCTTTCCTCCCTCCGCCACAGCAGAAGGAGAAACACAGTAAAAACGAGTGTGTTAGTCCAGGCAGGACTCGCGGGGATCTTTAAAGATGCCCCGATATTTCCAGCAAAGAGCTTAAGTCTTTAAAACTAATGAAACAACATCACTGGGGAGTGGCCCAGGGTTTCCATTTGGAAGCTTGGGCTTTGCGAGCAGACAAACTGGCTTCTCAAACCCACGGAAACCTCTTCGGTGCCTGCACAAGAAATAGCATCAAATATAACCCGCCCAACCGAGAGCTCCCGGGGGAGATGCTGACACGGCCTTTGGCCCCAGCAGCTACATCCAGGCTTCGGGAGACCAAACCGGAGCTGATCTGCTCCGTCCATCCACGCTCTCGGAGGGGCAACCATGGCTTGCTAACACGAATATCGCCTTTCTTCTTGGCAGAAGCCCCAGCCTGGGGGGGTGGCAAGTAAATACGGGGGCGGGATGGATGGGACAACAACATGGGAAAGTCATATCTGTACATCCTCGGAGGAGGAGCACATCTCTCCTGTCCAGCGACACGGACATCCCACCCAGCGTTGCAATATGGCAAAATACTCAGCAGCAGCATCCGCTCACCTCCGAGCTGGGGCCAGAAGCATTTGCCCGGGCTGGAGCTCCGGAGAGCCGGCCTGGGGCCAGCCACGCCGTTCCTGCTGGCCCAGGGAAGAGTTAACACAGATGTTAGGAAGCAAAACCAGAATACAGGCTCAGCAATAAATCTGCCTGCCCCCGGCGGGGAGCAGAGCAATAAGAGAGATTAAAGGAAGCAACCCAGACCTCTGCTTCCATCGATAAACAAGAAAACAACAGCAAAACAGCTCCGGGATGAAGCCGGCAAAGGCAAAGCTGCCCGGGTGGCTGCCGGGGGCGCGAGGCGACCGAGCCACACTCGCACACGTGTTTGGGACGTGCCCTTTCGCTTCAGCCTCCTGGAGCGATGCAACAACCAGGAGCAGCCGTGGATCCCACGCAGCGATGGCAACCTCCGGAAAGACGAGAGTCCCTGCGGGATCGTTTGCTACCACCGGCCAACCGAAGATCTTTAGAAGATGCGAGAAAGAAATCTATATTCTGCCGGTGCAGCCTCCTCCCCATCCCTTCCCTCTTTGCCCTCTGGGCTTTGGTTTCCTCCATTATTTTGTTTGTTTGTTTATTTGTTTTGCAGCAGCCGATAAAGGCCCCTGTGCGGGGAAGGCGGTGGGAACCCAACCCCTCTGCAGATCCAGCCTCTGCTCCCAGCTCCAGCGCCTGGAATGCGCGAGGTTTATTCTAACAGGGGATAAAAAGGGATAAAAGACGACTGAGAATGGCTGAATGAGTGATAAGTTAATAGCAATAAAGAAAAAAAGACAAGCATGACCTGTGTCAGGGTGAGACATTTCACATCGTATCCTGGAAAAATTTAATGATGTTGAAGGGGTTTTTTCAGTGTTCAGATCTCCGTCTGCACCCAGCAGAAGTGGCTTTCTCAAAGAAAGCGTTAAAGAAGGCAGTGGTTGCTCACCAGCAGGGTCGTGTTTATACTGGGATTACAGCACTTAACACCTTTGGGTTGTCTTTGCAAAGCGGGTCAGACCGCAGGGCTCTGCTCCGCACCCAGTGAAACCAAGGGCCCAGCACCTCGCGGGAGCTGTTTCCCCCTTGTTTTAATTCCCCAGGGAAAGCAGCCCCAGGCCAGAGCGTTCCGTGGAGAGGCCGAGGAGTCACTGCTCCCTTGGTGCTGCCGGCCTCAGACCGAGAGGGCGTTGAGCCCAATCGATTCTGTCCCGGTATCAGGTTTGCGGCTCCCCCCGTCACGGGACGGCTGGGGGGGCTGTGACACCCCGGCAAGGTCCAAGGGCTCCTTTGCTCCCACCTGCCTGCGTGGCATCGCAATTAGCTGCGGCGGTAATGGCTGTGATGTCAGAGTGGGAGGATTATGACTTCAAAAGGAAGAATAAGCAGCAGGAACAAATTACATCCTTCTCCCGACACGAGGGATGCCCAAATGTGCGGGTAACGCTGCTCATTTAGGAACAGAGAAGGCGCTGGCAGCGCTCCTGGCCGCCGATGCTGCAGCCTGTCCCACTGATAGCCCCAGCTTCAGGCAAGGACCACCCAGAGCTGGGACATCCAGGCATCCCTCGGGATGCCCGGCCAGTCTCCAGGCAGGACTTCACGCTGGATCCAGCCTCTGGGAGCTCTCACAGGGTCTCTGGAAGCAGAGAGCACCCCAAGGCACCCAATTAAGAGGGCAAAGTCATCAGCCGAGCAGCCTGACAGCTCGTCCTGTCCCAGGTCTGCTCTGTGACAGCGGCCAGCACCGTGTGCTGGAGGGAAACATGGCAGCCCCAGGGCCAAGGGCAGAGCCAGGCCTCCCAAATGACAGCCTAATCTTCGTTAACTCGAGCTCAGCCTCAGCTTCTCCTCCAGGACCCTTTCTGCAAGTGAGAAGTTACAGCCAAGGCTCCAGGCACTCGTGTAAACACTCGGTTCCTCCAGAAAGAGCCAGTAACTCATGTGACCCACACTATTTATTTTTCTAAGACCATTTCTCCTGCCCTGGCACTGCAGATTTTGCTTTTGATGCTGATTTTCTCTTGGAGACCAAAAGGCATGAACCCTCGGTGTTTAACCTCACCAAGCCCTGGGGTCCCTGCCCAGGGACAGCCTGCCTGTGCGGGCGAGATGCTGAACACGGAGGGATGGGGAATCCTATAAATACCCTTAATTATTACCCTTAATTATTCCCTAACCCCTTGCTGCATCTTTCCGGCAGCCCTGCCTCCTGCATGCCTTCCCCAGCCCTCTTATTTTGCTTCTCCCTCCTGCTCCCAAGGCACTGGGGCTCCCAACCTCCCACAGCCCATCACGAGCTGGGAGGCTCAGTGGGGCTCAGAGGAGACCCGGGCGTTTCGCCACCGACGTGTATTATTTTTGGCCCCCTCGTTGAAGGCAGGAGGGGAATCTGCCGCCCGCGGAGAGCGAGGCTTGGAGGCCAGGCTGATGGCAAGAGCAGACGCTGGGAACTGAACAGCCTGAAATTACAGAATATGTGTCCGGGAGCAGCCGCAGCCACCCGGGCACGGTGGCCAAACGCCAGCCCAGCTGGCCAGAGTGCTCCTGCCACACGATCCACGTCAGCAGGGCCGGAGCAAGACCCTGCTCCTTCCCCTCCTCTGGAACTGAAATCCCTCCTCTACCTTTCCCATCCCGCTGGGTTTTGTCCCCACCGCCCCGCGGAGCAGCTCAGCATCTCGCAGGCAGCACGGTGCTCGCCTTCGATCTCTCCCATCCCTCGCCAAACAGGCCACGAGGAGCGGGACCGTTCTCTGGTTCTGTGAGGAGACCGAAGCGGTGGCTTCCAGGGACAAGCCAGTTCTGTTAGCAGAGCCCAGGGAACACAGTGTTCTCCATCCACCCTTTTCCCGGCAAACACTCAGCTCCCATCCCGAATCATTCAGCAAAAAGGCAGGGCTGTTCCTGGACACTTGTACAATGATGTTGAGAGGAACCTCGGGTTTGCTATCCCAGGCTGGTGGCGCCTTTGACCTGTAAACACCAAGCAATCCCACTTTGCAAACCCTCTTTCTCCCAGTCCCCCCATCCCCGGGGGGGTTCCATGAAGCTGCGACAGCAGAAGCGTGGGGAGGGATCCGTCCCTCCATCCCACATGGTCGGCATCACCCGGCTGCACCTGCTGCGGGGGCACTCGCCTTGGGGGGTATTTTGAGACCCACCTATTCCCAAATGCCCTGGGGAAGGGAAGAGTGGAAAGCACCTCTCTCTCTCCCCCTCATTCCCAGAAAGGCTTTTTTGGCTGGGAAGGAAATGGTTGCATGTGCTCAGCCAACGCTGGAGCCAAGCCCTGATATTTGGCTCGGCGAGAAGGTCGTGAGAGGCGACCCGCTTGCCTTCCTCCAGCCAAGGGAGGCTGAAAACCCCGGCTCCAGCCAGACACATGCAGAGGGATGAGCCACGCAAGACCCCAGCGACCGAGCAGAGATGCCCACTGAGCCCCCCACACACGGGGGACACACGGGGGAGCTGCCAGCGGTGACCACCGTCCCGAGTGAGGAGGGGTGGTAATCCTTGGCCAGCCAAAACGGCAGGCGTCTGGCTTGACTTCCCGCTGAGGAGCTCCAGACCGAGCAAAGACAGAAAATAAAGGATAAAGCCATCAATTGAGGCGGACGGCTCGCCCCGGCCCTCGCCCCTCGCGCAGGGGCACGGCCAGCCCTTGACTCACATCTCCAAACCCTTCAAAGGACTCTTTGTCTACCCCAGCCCCAGCCTGCTCACCCGGGGTGGGGGCAGAGGCATGAGCCCCCCCGCGGATGCCACGAGCCCCGTAGGGACAGCGGGGAAGGAGCCCCGTGTGCTCAGGGATGCGCCTCGGCTGTTCCCTCCATGCTGGGGTGGTGAAGCCTCCGGGCAGCTCTGCTCGCCTGCGCCAGGCTTAAACCCCTTCGGAGGAGGTTGAGCTGGGGACCCGCTGCCCTTTCATGGGGAACACATGCGTTCCCCATATTTAAGCTAATAACAGCCTTCGCACCCCCCAAATTTGGCTGTGTAACACCCCCCTCCAGCCAGCTTGCTCCAGCCACGGACGTGGGAGCTCATTCCTCCAAAGAAACCTGCCGCTCTCACAGCCCCAGCCTGTGATTTATTTAATCGCTTTTTGGATAAAGTCCTACACGTATTTCCAGTTTCACTGGGGGTGGTTTGGTTTTTTTCCCTCCCCCCTTTTGGCATTAGCTGTGCTCTCCCTGCAGGGACGGAGAGGAGGGGGAGCGGGGAAGGCAGCCGGAATCCGATTGCAACCTTCACACATTTCCAGGCTTTTTGGAGCCCTTTTTCCCACCAAGTAAGCTGGAAACCTCGATCCGTCAGGCCACCTAAACAGAAACACATGGCCACCGCTCTGCTCGCCAGCAACGTGAGGAGGGGAATCAAAGGGAGGGAGAAATGAACGGTTTCACCCACGTGAGCGGGTTCAGCAGCGCCAGCCGGGGACACGGGCAATAGGGGGCAAAGAAGAGGAGCTGAAAGATGTTCAGAGCTGGAAAAAAGAAGAGGAATTTGAAACCTGAAGGCAGAGAGGATGAGGATGACAGAAAAGCCTGGGGAGAGCTGCCCAAGGGGATGGGAAAGAGCACGGCTGAGTTGCACCCATGGCAAAATTCATCGAAATTTCCCTCAAAACAGGAGCTCCTACATGCTTGGGGGCTGTGCAGCTAAATGTGCCATTCCAGGGGAAAAAAAAAAAATCCCACAGAAGCACTTAAAATATTTGCATTAAATACCCAACAAGCCTATCAGGATTAATAGCATTACAGTAAATTCCAGACAAATTAATAACCATTAGGCCGTCACGTAAAAGCACTCCTGGAGCTGCCTGGCCTAAGCCTCCCTGTAAATCACATTGCTATCAGTAGCCAATCCTCTGTTCCCAAACCAAGAACTTCTTTCTCCAGCAGTGCCTCATGATACAAATAAAAACATCCCGACGGCATCGTGTGCCGGCAGCACGCATCCCCGCAGCCAGGGAATGAAGTGCCTCTTCACATTATCGCAAACAAAAGCCACCAAGATGGCAAAAAAAGAAACTGCACGTCACCTTTTCTGATCTATAGTATTTCCTGCAATTCAAAAGCACCAGGGTAAAAGGTGTTTGGGAGCTCGGCTCTTACCTACTTGCTGTTACACACAGGGCAAAGCTTGCAGAAAGGTGCCAGGGAGGAAGAGGGATGCTCTGGGGTTAATGGAGCACTGGGGAGGATGCATCTGATTTCCAGCTGCCATAAATTCGCTGCATGATCTTAACCAATTAATCCACCGCCCTGGCTCGTTTCCCTCCCCTTTCCCACCCAGCAAAGCACTTTTGCATCCAGGGATTCGCAGCCGGGTTGGCCCGTCGGCTGCACGCAGCTGGCCCCCGACCCCGTCTCAGGAGCCCACCCAGCCCCGGCAGGCATGGGAAGGAGAGGGAGGCTTTGTCTGTGCTGCTGCCACCGGAGACACAAACCTCCCTTTGGCTTCAGCCCCCCTGAAAGGGGAAAAGATGAGAAAAAGCCTCCCAAAGCCATAAAAGATGAGCAGAAGTGGGCGCAGGGGGCAGGTGGGGAGAATTAACCTCTCCAAAGCAGTTGCAGCATCACGGCTCCCATCCAGCTTGGAAAACGCTGACCTCTACCACATTCAAGCCCTGAGATTAATTACCCAGGTTAATCGCAGCTGTAATAACTGGCTTAGTCAGCATTACAACACTCTCTCATCCTGCGGGTCTGCTTCTTACCTGGAAAAACCATCCCCAGCTTTTCCTTGACCGTTTATCAGGGCTGGGGTGGAAGAAGGTCCTGCCTTCCTGGAAGGCTTTATTCCAGCCAGGATTTACCTACTTTTTTCATGCAATCGTGGTTTTCACCGTGTGCCCCTGCTGCTGTTGGGTGTAAGAAGTGTCCCGTGGGTCGCTCATCACCCGTGAAACCTGCTGCTACTCTCCCAAAAGGAGTTAGTAGGGTCACCGCTATTTCTTTCGGCAGAGCTGTTGTTTCAGGGCAGAGCAAAGAAATCACCAAGCGCCGATTTCCCACCTAAGGGCTGGCCAACAGACAGATGTTTTCTATAAATAACAAAATAAGGAGCACACAAGCTGCAGAAATAGGGAAAGCAAATCCAATTAGTTGGAAAAATTCTTTCCCGAGCTTGCAAAAGGTCTGTGGTTAATCATCTCGCAGGGTGCATCTCTATTAACATAACGGAGATTTTAGGGCCCAGTTCAGCCTCTCCTTTGGGGGGAAGCCCACCCGTGGGGGCAGGGAAATGCACCCTTATGTCTCTTTAGAAACAAGAACGTGAAAATTTGAGCCACAAAAAGGGATTTGCCAAGGGAAGAAAGGAAGAAAAGCATTGGACTTTGCTTGATTTCCTATAATAATGATTGATTTTTCTCCCGCTGCTCTCATGGATTTTGGCCTGGGATCTGGGGCTCCCCTGGGAGCCGGCCCGCAGTGTAGGTTTCACTTAAATGGACAATTTGTTGTTTTAACTTGCTAAAACCTCAAAAGCCACAACGGGGCTCGGTTATACACGCTGCTCCTTTCCTGTCTCAGGTCAAGCGAGCGTCGGACCCTGCCAGGTTCGTCGGGAACCGCAATGCTGGTGGGGGCTGACGCTTTCAAAGAGCCCCCCCGTGACCCTCGGTGTTTGAGGTGGGTTCAGCTCGAGACCTCTTGAAAGTGGCCCCAATTCCCCAGTGCCAAAGCTTTTAATCCAGCAGCAAAAGCTTAGCCAACACACAGCGGTGGGATGACAAAGCGAAGCAAATTCAGCTTCCAGACGTGGTTTTTTGTTCCTAAATCAGAGCAAAAATTAACCAGCAACTGGTTGGAACTAAATAAAGAAAAAAGAAAAAAAAAAAAAAAGGATAGAGAAATCTTCTCATGAAGTCATTCAACTGAGGCTGGAAATTGTCCTAAAGGGTGGGCTCTGCTGGCGAGGACGGCAAAGCCGAGCCATGGGTTTCTGTCCCCGCTCCAAGGGCTCCTTATGCAGTTTGCATTAAGCAGTAATTGGATAAAATACATAAACAGGCACTGGCAGAGGGAGGGAACGCCGGGCTCCCTCTCCCGGCGAGGCACAGGGTCCCACCACAGCTCTCGCTGAGCGGTGGTCACCGGTGGAGACCTGTGCCCTGACCTTGGCCACCCGCTTACGGACGAAGGACATGTGTGAATCCTCCTCCAGCAGGAAGGAGGACAGGGACGTGGTCTCCCCCCACCCAGAGAAGAACCATATGCCACCCCACAGAGGCACCGAGAGTCCCTCTGACCTTTATGAGCACCACTTCCAAGTGCTTCTCCCAAGGCTCTTGCTAGTCTGGGATGTCACCCCTAAGGAAGCATCCCCCAGCACGCACCGAAGCTCAGCTTTGGCTTGTTGGGAGGAAAAAAAAAATAACAATCTTGCATTCAGTGGGAGACTTTCTGATGTAATAAATCCCCCTTCCTCCCTGGCTCCCATGAATCGCTGCCTTTGCTGCTGCTAGAGCTCGAGGCAATGGGACAGAGCCCGCTTGCTGCCCCATCCCGGGAATTTGGGCATCAATGGACCCTGAGCCTCAGCTGCTCCAAACTGGCTCCAATCCACAGGCTGCTCTACATTGTCTGGGATCCGGCCATTGGAGTAATTAGGAAAGCCGCATCGTTATCCGAAGCACGGTTTTCCAAGAGCAAATCCAGCTGGGTTATTCCCTGCGGAGCCTGAGCTTGTCAACACAAGCTCGCACAACACACTGCCCTCCGCTCCCTCCTGCGACGGCGAGCACCGGGTTTGGCTGTGGGAAAGGGTTTGGAGAGAGCAAACGGGACAGTTTGGGAGTGAAATGGGGCTGTCACACTGAAAAGGCAACGCTGAGAAGAGTGTTGCAGCCTTTTCGCTGGCTAAAAGCTGCTTTCCCCCCCCGACACTGACCCTCCAGCCTTCTCAAGTGAAGCGGGGAAGCTTAAAACCCAGTGAACTGAGAAGCAGAGCCTTAAGAAAGGCAGAAATTTGCCCCAAAGCCCTTGAAGAAGCAAAGTGGCCCCGGAGGGCAGGGAAAATGCTCATCAATCACAGCCCTGTCCAGCTCCGTGCCCCCCCGGGCACCGGGACCTGCTGCCTATGCGACCTCATCCCCTCCTCGGGGACAAGGCTGGGCTGGAAGTGCAGGCGTCAAGGGGCAGATTTGCAGCTTTTTGGCTGGATTTGTTGTTTTTCAGTAGGGAGAAGGCAGTTGGAGGGTCAAGGGGCGAGCAGAGCTGGGGGGCCATGGGGCACACGCGGTATTTTCACTTGGGGTTACAGATTATTTTTTTTTTTTCCCAGTTCCTTATTTCAGGGCAGAAGCCAAGCGCAACCCTGGGCTATGCCTCAGCTCGGGGGTCTGGGTTGGACACACGGACCCTTTGGCTGCTCTCAGCCCGACCTTGCCTTCGAACTCCAAATGCTTTGGCTCTGGGCTGAGCCTCCCAGTAATTAGGAGCCCCCCCACACAAAGCCAGGTCACAGCTCGGCGAAGGCAAAGGGCTGGAAAGGCTCAGATCAGCCTTTCCATCGCCGCTGAGATGGCCGGGGCACAAAGACCGGTGCCAGGGTGGAAAGAAGGAGCTGAGAAGGCAAAGCCCCTGGGAAAATGCCAGGTCTCAGACACACATCGCCCCACAGGGACCCCCCCAAATGCAGAGGTGAGGGTAAGAGTGGGGCTGACACTGATCCATCCCCTTAACACACGTGCAACGCGATGCGCACTCACCTCCTTTTGTGAAAGCACCTGCCCCATTGACCCCCCTCCTTCAGCACGTCCCCCCCAGCCCACATCCCATTCAACGGCTAAATATCCCCCACATCTGCCCCAAAATAAGCCTGAAGCACCTGGTCCAGGCGCCTTGCTCCGGGCAACCCGATCCTCAGGACGGAAAGGGGCTCCGTTCCCAGCCGGCCGGGATGGGGGGGCTGCACTTGGCCAGTGCCGGCCGCCCCCGCTTGGCCCCGGCCCAGGCGGCTGATGGAGTGCGAGCAATGGAAACACACGGCCGAGCGCCTGCCCTCCCCCTCGTCTGCTGCCCCCCTCCCCGCCACACGGGCTTGTGAAAAAAAATTACATTTTTAATTATTACGTGGAAATTTTGGGGCGCATCCTGGTTTGAGCAACGTTCAGTTATTTTACTTTTCGGTAAAGTCTCTTCTAACGCCTGGGAAAACTGCATTTTTAGAAGACTCTTGTGTCTGAATTTGTGAAAATATTTACTTTACAGCCAGCACTCATGTGCCGGTTTCAAGGTCTGGGTGTTTTCAAGCTCCCCAGGTGTAGGGACGAGGAGGAGCGAGACCCGGGCACTTGGCCCAAGCTGCCAACGGGGTTATTTCATACCATGAACGGCACATTCGGTATTAATTAGAAAGTTTGATGAGGAGTTTTCTCTCTTCTACAATGGCTGTGATCCTGAGAACTCCTTGCCCCGGTGCCGGAGCCCTGAGCCCTTCCCTTCCTCATCCCACATTTGCTGGGGGTGCTCAGCTTCCTAGGATAGAATGGGCTGGGCATTGTATTTTTATATGGGCTCATATTTTTATATTGGTATCAGGGTCAATATTGGTCCTTTAGTATTATTAATATTAATTATTTGGTCTTATTCTATTAAATCTCTTTACATTCCAACCCTCAGAATTTTTCTCAATTCCCCTTCCCGGTTGATCACCCACGGGTGACAGAATAATTGTTTAAATGACAATAAATCGTCGTGGGTTCCTCAAACCCTGCCAGGGTGGCATTAACCCACCCCCTGCGAGTGCCTGGCTGCCCCCAGGACGGTCAGCCCCTACTTGTACATCACAAAAACACATTTCCATGGAATCAGCTTAGCAAAATCATTTAAAGTCTCAGCGAGTGCCTGGGGAAGAGGGCGATGGATGCGGAACAGCAGCGGGGAGCCCCGGGGGGAGAACGGGGAGGGTGGCCCAGCTCCGTGCACCCCTGGGCACCCCAGTGAAACTGGCAGAGCTGACAGCCCTGGGTGGGATATCCCCCCCCCCGAGCCATGGCAGTGATGGGCAAGGTGGGATTCTTCTTTAAAAGAAGGAAAATAAAGAAAAAAAGAAAAAAAATAAAGAAAGAAAAACAGCAGGTTTTCCCCCCTTCCCCAAAATTTTCGGGAAAAAAAAAATTTTAAAAGCCCTTTTTCCCCACCTTTCCACCAGTTCTCATCCCAAACCATGCTCCCTGCTTCCTTATCCCCTTTTTTTAAGACAATAAGGCAAAATTTTCAATGGGGAAAAACCCCCACCACTTGTCCAGCCCACTCCAGCATTAAGAAATATTAATCATTAGTATTATTCCGTGGCTCCCAGCCCGGGCTTATCTCCCCCCCGCAGCCAGCCCTGGGAAGCAGAGGAACAAACCCACAACCACGGGAAGATGCAGAGGGGGCCGAGGGGGGTAGGTTTGTCTAAAGCAGCTCTTATCTAGAGATGAGCTGTGGAGGGGGGAAACTGAGTTTTAGGAGGCGAGAAAAATGAGAATCCCCACCTGCACAGGCTTGGGAAGAGGTGCTTGAGAAGTTCAACCATCTCCCTCCAAAATGTGCCTGAGAAATTAAGATTTTTCTAGCAAAACTGTTAATTCAAGGGGCCTGGCGGGGCCACCTCCTTCCTCTGCTCTCAGGCAGACACCAGCCGCCTTCCCAAACCTCTCCCCACCAACGCCAGGTGTTTACAGCATAGATAAAACACGAGGTGAGATCCCAGCATAAATCCCTTGACTCCAGAAGCTATGAGAGGTGAGGGAGGGGGGGGGGGCTGCAAAAAAGCCCATCTTAGCACAGCAGAGCCTCAGACAGACGCTCTTTTGGGGCCAAAGCTGAGCTTTGAGCCTCCGAGATTTGCTGCTAAGAGGTTTTTCCTCTCCTCGCAGCTCGAGCAGCAAACTGTAAAGATTTCGGCCTCTTCTGTTTCAGGACTAAAATAGCACAGAGGGCATTTTGCACGCCAAGATCTTTTTTTTTTTTTTTTTTTTTCTTCCCCCCATCCTCTCAAAGGCATGCAAACAACTCAGTCCCAGCCAGAGGCATCGCAGCATTTTTACTGATCACTTTAATTTCATTCAGCCCTGCCCCGCTCCGAGAGCCGGGGTAAGAAACCCTGACGGCTGCAAGCCGTGCAGCTTTTTGTGCCAATAGATTTTATCGTGTTTATATTGCCTTTTCCCAAAGACAGGACCCCGATGCAAACACGGGACACGACCCGGTAAAATGTTACTGGGACGTGAACCCTTTTCATCTCCAATTTATCATTTCAGATCAGCCCTGGAAAGCCGGTGGCATTGCTGTTTGCTGAGCCCAGCAGAAATGAGCTGTTAATCTCCATCCCGCTCCGAAGGAAGGAGATGCTGGGCGAGATGTGAACCGTCACCTCCACCAGCGATCCATCCGGCAGAACGCCCCGCGCCGCCTGAGCGGGCAGGATAAATGACTTTTTTTTTCCCCTGAGGTTTGTGGTTGCGAGGCGCTGGGGCTGTATCAGCCGCTCGCACACACTCTGCTGTCCTGCGGGAGGATTTGCAGGTGAAATTAAAGCCTTGCTTTGGGAAAAATCCTGCACTCTACACCCAAAACACAGGGAAGGGCTGCCGGTGGCTCCAAGCCTCATCTCTGCTCAAACACTCCTTTGGCATGGCTTTGTTTTCCCCAGAATTGTTTCTTTTCACAACGAGATTCCATTCGCCTCTTGGGTTATTTTTATGAAATGATATTCAGCCTTGGAGGGTGGGAAGGGAAATCAGAGCCACCCGTCCCCTGCCAGGGGGGACCCCCTGGGACCCTTGGGCTGAGGCTGAGCGTCCTCGGGGGCAGCAGCCACAACACCCCTCTCCCAGCACCCCCAGACCAACGTGGACCCTCCTGCCAAATCCCTCCCCAGCAGAAGCGAGACATTTCTTTTCTCTCCCAATTGGCCTGAGAAATCCAAACGAGCCAACACAGAAAAACCCTGAGGAGATGGGGGTGAAAAATGATCCAAACCCTCCAGAGTGCAGCAAAATGAGACACACTCGTCCTTGCCCTGTCCCCAACTTTCCCAGAATAAGCATGACTTTTGCTTGTAGAAAGGTGTTTTAAAATTTTCCGAAGTTATTTAGTTTTCAACCACCATAAATAACGCCGGGATGCGGAAGGTGGTTTGGGGCAGGAGGTCTGGGGGTTCGCAGCCCCCAGCAGCGGCGGGGGCACCCAGGAAAGCCGGCGATGGCCAGAGCAGCTCCCTGCTTCCCTCTGCAGTCGCACGGCAGAATCATGGAAGTGTCAGGGTTGGAAGGGACCTTAAAGATCATCCCGTTCCACCCCCTGCCCTGGGCAGGGACACNACAAAGGGCTCGCTCAGCTGCAGCCACTTCTGCCCGCCCCCCACAAAGGCAGGGTTTACCCCCAGCCCACCCTCCTGCTCCCCACCGGGGTGTACCCCACTTCACACCCCCCCCCACGGCCGTGCCTCCCCGAGAGCATCCACACCAGGAGATACTGGGCTGCAGCTTCACCTAACCCCCCTGGCTTGCCTTGCCAAACCATTTCCCCAGGTCTTAAGGAAAACCCTGCTGCCTGCAGGAGTCCGCAAGAGAAAATGGGAGCTGGGATGAACCTTTGAATTTGTTTTCCCACTTAAAAATCCAAACAGGCTCCCACAGCCTAAGCCAAGAGGTCTCGATACTCGAAGAACATGCTGCAATTTGGTGTCACCTTTTAGAAATTATTGTTCTTTGTTACTGGAAAAGGGAGGGGAAATATCTGTGTGCACGGCTGGGAACAGGGTGGAGAGCTGGGGCAGTGCAAGAAGCGGGATTTAGAGATAATTTTCCCAGGAGCAACATTATTTTATATTTTAGCATCCAACAAAACAGCCTGATGTGTTCCAAAGGCAAAACCAAACTGCACTCTGGAGGTACCCCGTTTACGAGCCCCGGCAAGACGGATCCTACCTGTCTGGGAGGGTCCAGCTGGATCCAGAGAAGGGCTGAGGGTATCCAGGGATGGCGCCGTCAGTTCCAAACGTCCCATCTGGCAGCTGGATTTGGACGAGGGGTTTGGGAGAACTTTTCCCAGGACAGCGCAGGGGCCCAGAGCACGAACATCCCTTTCATGTACATTTATAAAAAAAAAAGAAAAGGAGCTGCATTATGTACACAGACATACGTGAACACCAGCAGACGCCTGCACACAGAGTGGTAATTTGGGGGGGGGGGTTGGAATCTGCTTGTCTTGCACACGCAGCAGAGGATGAGGCAAGATGCAGCCGACTGGCACCCAGGAACCTGCTTTCTCCCCCCAGCTTTGCCACTGGAGCCCTAAATTCAAATCAGTCTGGAATAACTATATTTACCAGCCTGAAGCAATCTTTTGCTACCTGCTAATGAAAGGCTCTGTGAGAGGAAAGTATGAATTAACCACGTTTCACGTATTTCTGGGTGCCAACACCTGCTCCCTGTGTGAGCACATCCCTCGGCATCAGCCCAGCCGAGGAAGGCAGAGCGCATCCGGCGGCTCCTGGAGAGGAGGCAGGAGACGGGGCACTGGACCGTGGCTCGGTGGAGCCGAGCTGAAATCTCACTGCCGTGGCCAAATAACCTTGGGGTGTGGGGCTGCAAAATCAAAATGAGGAGAGCAGCCTCTTTCCCAGAGTAACTGGAAAGGGAAAATACTGCACCAGGGGATATACAGCATCTTAGGCTAGGTTTGCCTCTTAATCAACACCTGAATTAATTATCTCCCTCCTCTTACAGCTGTCAGGCATTTGAAGGCTTGGGTTCCCACCCTCCCTGTGCTCTCCTGCTTCTCTCAAGTCTCCGCATAAGCCGGTCTCCCTGACCTCCCGGTCTCTGCTGTCTCTCCCAGAGCATCTTGAATCTCAGGGTTGGGGTTTTTTTCGGTTTTGGGCACTCACATTCTTGACAGCGCTGCTTTACATGCAGCTGCTCCAGCTTTGCAAGAGCAACATCAGGAGTTTATGGGGGCATGGGCCCTGCCGGGCAGTGCTGTCACGTCGCATCCCTCCTCCTCCTCCACGGCAGGAGAGAACCCAGCCCTTTCCCTTTGGTGATGAGCCTTCAAGACACCCACCCAGCACCCTGCAAAAGCCACCGGGCCCCCACCGCACGTGTCCCCAGCATACGTGGATGCTTGTGGCACCTCACCAGAGCCGCAGCTCTCTGCAAAATCAAAATTTCCTCGCTATTACTGCTGGTGATGCTGCCAACAGCCAGCCTCCCCCCCCCATCCTCCATCACACACCTGCACCTCAGGTCACTGCGACCTCTCTGCTTAAAAATATATTCCCCTTTCCAGGCCTTTTTTCTCCTTCTGATCTCCTTCTAGCCTTCATTCTGCTGAGGTCCATAACACCTCGTAAAAAGAAAAAAATTTTTAAAAAGGCTTCCAAAAATAAAATGCGTGGATAGAAAGCTGCTCTGGCAGACCAGAGGTGCTCGCCAGAGCCTCTCCCCTCCCCATTTCCCCCCCTCCCGGTGCTCAGCATCCCGCGGTGCCTGGGCAGAGCCGACCCCCCCCGGCTGAGCCCACCTTCCCAGCGCAGGGTCCCACTAGAGGGCAATAGAAACCCAGGAAAAGCCGAGGAGCGCCGGGAGAAGGGGCCTGGCAGCCCCGCCGAGGCTCCTCCGCTTCAGCCGGCAGCTAAATCACACCTGGAAAAAAAAATAAATCTCAGCTGCTCCCGGGCAGGATGGGCATGGGGGCTGCGTCCTCCTGCCCCCAACCCCAGCCCCTGCTCGCTGCAATGGCAAAAACATCCCTCCCAGAGAGCCGGATCCCCCACGCCTGGTCAACAAAGAGGTTTTCCAAAGCTCTAGGAACCGGACAGGGGAGTAACGATTTATATACTTTTTTTTTTTTTAAATTTGCACAGTCTGAGAGTATATTTTGACAGCAGCTGGGGTGGCCGGACTGCTGCGCCGGAGGCTGCATGAAGAAAGGAAGATGGAAAAGCCCCGTCACCCCTCTGTAATTGCACCCCAGGAGCGTCACCCCCACAGGACAAGGAAGGAGGAGCAATTTTGGGGACCAGATATTCCTCTCTTGGTAAAACCCAGCAGAATAAACTTGCAAAACTCACTTTGGCACCCGCCAGCTGGAGCTGCAGCTTCGGAGCAGCCGCGAAAAGACGGAGACAAAACCTCTGCACCAACTCACCCCAAGGCCCAGACACCCCTTCCAGCCCCGGACCTGGGACACCCCACCCCACCCCAAAAAAAAAAAAAAAAGCACCAGGGACAAGAATTTTCTTTAGATACACTAAAAGCAGCACCCAGCCTTTCCATTACCTCCTCCCACCCCAATCCCATCCAATTTACAGCACCGGGAATGTATTTGCCAGTGTTTCAAAGGAAACTTGTCCCTAAACGCTGGCCCAGGACTCGCCTGGATGGTTTGATTTCAGCCGTCGAGGCCCCATTTCTGCAGGGGAGGTGCAGGAGCCCCTTTTACTGAATGTGCCCCTCAGATGGACCATGTGGACTGGGACATGTCCTCGGGCCGGGCTGGGGGTGACATCCCCACCCGCTATCCCGGGAAGGTGGAAGCGCAGCCCCATGCTCACCACGCACGGGCTATTTAAGTAGCTCCGGAGGGAGCCATCGCAGCACAAGATGAGCTAGAGCAGCTCCTAAATCAGTCCTTCTTTATGCCACTCCAGTCCCCAGCTCCCTCCAAACACCAGGAAACCCAGAAAGTCACATTAAATCATTTTTATCCCTTGTTCTTCCTCCTCATCCTGAGCCACACTGACCTCAGCTCAGCCTCACTGAGTCACGAGAAGCCAAAGCGGAGCTGCCGAGCTGCTCCCCAAAAGCATTTCACCACCCAGAACCGGCGTGGGAAGAGGTGGGGTGCACCCAGGACAGCCGGGGGGGGTGGGGTGGCGTGGACCCGACCCCACTCTCCGGGGAGGCTGTGCGGGGGATGCAGTGCTTGGAGTGATTGAAAAGCACGTGAGGGCACAGGCATTTGGAAGTTTTATGAAGATCTTTTATCGAAATCACAGTAGTTAGAGACGTGCAGCCTATTAAAGGTACCCAGCACGCCACTGGGGCCAGGGCAGCATTAGTGCCGCCGTATATCCTCCAACGCTGTGTTCCTTCTTGTTTTAGGAGGCCCCAGGGTCCTTCCAGCACCACTCTTGGATGAATATTCTGGAGCTTAATAGCCCAGGCTACCAGGAAGCTTTTTTTGAGGGATTCGTCACCCCTTTGCTCCCTTTGGCACAGGTCGGCCAGGGCAACAGTGCTCCTCACCCTCCGTTGGCATAAAGGAAGTGTCTTGTCTTCCCATGCCCCAAAATGCCCCCTCTCCAGGGGAGCAAGTGCCATCGACACCGAGCAGGTGGCTCAACAGCGAGTAAAAAGCGATTGAACCCCCGCTTAAATCCCATGGCATTAGATGTTTCCAACCTGATTCAGGTTTCCAGCAAATCCAGGAGGCAACAGGCAGCACCTTGGATGCAGGCAGCGGGCAGCAGTGCACACACACACACCCCCCCCAGTTTGTCACCCACCTTCTTCCCCTCCCCAAAACTGCCAGAGAAACCTCCCCGTCCAGATCCCAGCACTGCCATAGCAGTCAAAAGCTGGAGCAGTTTGCTGGGCAGATGGGAGTGCTAGCAGGGCGTTCGGCGAGCGCATCCTGCGTCTCACAACGTGCTCTTTCCCCCCGTCGTTTGTTCATCTTCAGCTTCGCTGCAAGAGCTGGCTTTCCAAAGCAGCTCAGGAAAAGAGAGAACACAAAAGAAGGATACAGAAAAGAAGGTGAAGTGATGTAAAGAAGAGGAATCATCACCCAGGGGTTGAGAAAATACTGGGTTTGATTCTAGTCCTGTCCCTGGCAAGTTAATTCTCGGTGCTGCAAGAGGACAACTGTTGCCTTCAGTGTGACAAAACCCACCACGAGCAAATCTGCCTTTCCGTAACAGCAAACCAGTGGCTTCTGTTCCCTTTCTAAGCGCAGTGCTGCCTGCTGTCCCTTTACTTCTGGGCTGATATAAAAATCAAACCGCCTGGCTTGGGGGAACAGGATCCACGTTTCCTTGTCCCTTTTACCATTTCCCAAGTCGAGGAGGACCAGAGCCCTGACACAGCTCCCATTTGCCACCCCCCAACTCTGCCATGCAGAGGGAAGGCGAGAACATTGTTGCCCAGACTCATGTGCACATGTCCATAAACACAAAATCACAAATAAATACAAAATGAATTCCCTACCCAGCCTGGACTTCTTGCAAAGGAGATGCTGGACCCTTCGGGGAGGAGGGAAGCGCTCCACATCCATTTTGAACAGGTAGAAGGGGCCAAACACAGACCCCATAATCAAAAGACCTTGGAAATATTACAATTCTATTTTG
>VXBO01000484.1:156596-198579 GCA_013400135.1 Rhinoptilus africanus
GGGACGGTTTTGTAAGCGGGGGCGGGAGCGTGGTGGTCCCTAGAAACCACAAGCAAGGAAGGAAGAGGAGGATTATTGCATTTTCCCCAAAAGCTCCGATGTCAAGAGGAGGAATTGTAGGCTATGGGGTACTGGCATCGCGAAACCTGGCCTGGATCCGTGGTCTTTGGAGACTGGTATGAGAAGGCAGGGTCTGAATCTAGGATACAGAAAATAGGACATAAAGCCACAATCAGGACTGGGGTTTTTTCAGTGCAATAATGGATTTGCCCAGATCTGGGCCATATGGTCCAAAAAGGTTGGTGACCAGGCAAAGAGGGCTCCAGAAGCAGGATTACACAGCCTGGAGTCCGGGGAAGACCTCGGGGCGGGGGGGAAAAATGCACCTGATGCCCTCTGTGGCTGTAAGACATCCACGGGCAGCCACATCGTCTCCCCCACATCCGAGCTTTGCAGCGGTGGGAGCTGGGGCCGAGTTCCCACGTTGGGAAGCGAAGAGCTACCAGGATGGAAAGGGGGAGAACGGGCTGCGTGGGAGGGACCTTCCCGGGGTGTCACCCCACCACGGCTCACACCGGGCACGGGGGGTTTTGGGGACTCGAAACCTTGGATCCGCAGGTAGAGAAATCCTGGTGGAATCTGTCCAATCTGCTGACACAATACGTGATTCATGTGTTTCCCCTGACACGCTGTGATTCATGCGTTTCCCCTTCATCTCCTCCGTGCTCCGTCGCACTGCCGGCTCCCCAGCACCCGCCCCCCCTCGCCCAGCCACATTCACCTCCGAGCGCTGCCGTTCCTCGGTGCAAAGGTGCGTGCCCGTGTCCGTACATGTGTGTGAAGTGCAGCTCCGACTGGAGCATTTAATTTACTTTGAAGGAAAAAGAAAACCAAACAACAACAAACCCAAACCTAAAACCAAAACAAAACAACAATGCTGTCCTTGGGAGAGAGAATAAAAGTTTTGACGGTGGCACGAGGCAGGTCAAGTGTTTTTACTGGGAGCAACCTCAGTCTCCTTGGGGGAGAAGGGAAATAAACTGCTGGGGTTGTGAATGAGGCACAGAGCAACGCCTCGCCCCAGGCCCGAATTCGGCTCCGTTGAGATGCATCTGAAACTGAATCTTCTGATAAGCGGGTGGGGGGGTCCAGGTTTGGGGTCTGCCGGGACTCGGTCTTTTGCCCAGACACGCGGCTGCTATTAGACTCGTAGAACCACGGACCTGCCCTGGTTGGAAGGGGCCTTTCCGATCATCGAGTCCAACCCAACTCTGACAAAATCCATCACTAACCCACACCTCTAAGCACTACGTCTCCCCAACTTTTAAATACCTCCACGGATGGTGCCTCAACCCTTTCCCAGGGCAGCCTGTTCCAATGCTTGATAACCCTTTCAGAGAAGAAATTTTTCCTAATATCCACCCTAAATCTCCCCTGGTGCAACTTGAGGCCATTTCCTCTTGTCCCATTGCCTGCTCCCGGGGAGAAGAGCCCGACCCCCCCCGGCTGCCCCCTCCTTTCAGGGAGTTGCAGAGAGCGAGAAGGTCTCCCCTCAGCCCCCTTTTCTCCAGGCTGAACCCCCTCAGCTCCCTCAGCCGCTCCTCACAGGACTCGTGCTCCAGACCCCTCCCCAGCTCCCTTGACGAGCTTATTCCGCACCACTGATGGGTACCCTCAACCTCGTCCCCTTCCCCACGCATCCACACGTTAAGCTCCCACTTATGCCGACACATTCCCTCCTAAAGAAAAGACCCCAAAACCCCAGCTTCCCCCCCAGCCTTTCATTTTACCCCAAAACTCCCAGTATCCAGAGCCCCAGGGCAGCTCCAAAATCCCCCTTACAGCACCACCACCCCGGCAGGGTAACCAGCTGGGTATTGCCACCGGAGTGGGTTTTATGCTTCAGTTTCTACAAGTCAAATTCCTTCTCTGCAGCTTGGGGGGAGGTTTTGCTGGCTGCTGGCGAAGTTTCATTATATGCACTTTTACATCTAGACAGAGGCCAGTTCCAAAACACATCGAGCAAAGAAAGCCTTTTAGTGCAATAATCAATGAGAAGACTTTTACTCCCAGAACAGAAAGTTTAAAATGCTTTGAGAGCCCGGTCGCAGAAAATAACAGAAGCAATATTTGATATTGGGGATGGGGGGGGGAACCCTACCACGAGCTATCTCACAAATGTATGTTCCCCAAGGGTTCACGCTTCTTGCTTTAAGGGAAGAGCACAAAAAGACACGTTAAACCCCAGGGCTGACAAACCAAACAAAACCCCCCGCACACAAAAGTTGCTCATTTGGAGAAATTTCAGACAATTGCCATTTGAAGAAACAGAGCAGACAGCGGGAGCAGGGAACCAGGCTCAAAGGATGCACCATTGTCAAAAGTGATGTGGCAGCCGCAGTTACTAGGAGACCAGGACGGGCCATTATTCGGGCTTGGGAGAAGAGGATTCTTGCTAGGGGAGTCACAACCCGTGCTCAGAAAAACAAAAAAAAAAAAAGAGGATTTTGCTGAGCTGGAGGGCAAACAATACAAGAGAAAAAAAATCCCCACACCCTAAATCCTCCTGCCCTTAACCCCCATGCACCCCCTGCTAGAATGAGATGCAAGGGAGAGCCTTGGCACCAGCTCCTTTGGGAAAATTTCCCTTGTTAGAGACCAAGTCAAGGCATACTTGAATGCTTTTGGCTTACAGCTCCCGATTATTTGCTTTGTGGGGTGTTGCTCACGCTGTGCTGGGTGGTGGAGGTCGACCTTGGAGCTGTTGCTGCTTCTTGAGCGGAGGAGTTAAATCCCTGCGACTGCCTCTGCTGCAATATTACACAAGGAACCGAGGTTTCATTTCTTTTCCCATTAGTAGATGGACATAAAACAGATTTGGGGGTGGGGGGAGCTGAAATTTATCCAAATGAAATTCCATGAGTTGCAAACTTCATTACAAATGAAGCAGCCTGTAATGACTGCGGAAAGCAGACTTCAAAAATTCGCCGTGACACCAGGGTTCAGCAAAGTGCCACAGAAGTATTCGCAGGCATTTCTGCAATTAAAGCCTATCTCCATTTATAAAATGCAGCCCCTTATCATCTCTGATAACTGGGTGGACAGCCGATCTCTTTGTCTCCAAAGCAGGAAAAGCCCTGCTGGGAACTACTTACCGCTGTCATCTACAACTACAGAGTGAATGTTCTCCATCTCCAGTAATTAGCTCTCTTTAGTTTGTTAATACTTTTTCCTCTTCCCCACAAAATCATCCTAATTTAAATTTCATGAGTCTCCCAGCCCAGCTAACCTGTGCTTCTGCCTATTTACAAACTGGCTTCCCAGACCGGCCTGCTCCACCCTCCCACCAAAGCCAATCCGCAGCCCCCCGGCCATTAATTGCACTCATTAGAGCTGGGGGGGACCAGTCGATCCAGGTTCCCCATCAGATCCAGGTTTCCCCAGCACTGGGCTGAATCAGAAAAAAGCCAAAGCAGGAGCCAATGGATCTGCCGCAGGAATACAACCACCCAGCTTCTCCCAGTCCCGACCCCACTCTCCGTTCCCGGTGGCGGCTCCCGTCGCTTCTGCCTCCTCCAGCTTTAAGGAGCGAAGCGATGAGACTTCCACCCTCTTCTTTAAAACGCTGTTTGAGATTTGAGTAAGTCTGTTAATTTTGCCCTATCGCGTAAAAAATAACTCTGATTAATCAACCTCAAATAAACCTAAATCCATCTCTCTGTAGGATACTGGGACTTCTTCTCCCTTTGTAATCTTGCAGTCAATCAGACGCTGTTTTTCTACCGTTTCCCATTTACCATATCCAAAAAGCCAGCAGTGGCCACAGATTCAAATGAGACTCTCATGGCCAGCTCTCACCTCCAAAATGTGCTAATGCATTACGCCAGGATTTCGGAAAGGTACAAATCTCACAGGAAGGTACGATTTAACGCCAGGACGGCACAACCGGACCCTTCTCACCACTACGACAGCTTCAAGGCATCCATTTTCCTCAACTTGGGGGTCAGGCAGGTTTTTTTCACCCCGAACAAACATTTTTAGCAGGTTCCAACCAGATGCCAAGATCTCGATCAAGAAGGAAGTTCGCTCGTGAAAAGCTTCAGTAGAAATTCACGAGCAACAAAAGGCTACTGTCACAAGAGCCCTACTCGACATGAGAACTTCTTAACATCGCGGGGCTGCCAAGCTTTGAGGTTTTCACCAGAATTTGGCAATATTTGGAGGAGCTCCCAGGCCGGCGGCTCTTAGATCCACTTGGTTACTCAAGAACTTCAGCTTCCAGAAAAACAAACAATGGGCTTAATCACAAAAAAAAAACCCCCAAACAACAAACCAAAACCAAGAAAAGGGGATTTCTAGAGGCTTAGATGCCCACAATACTAACAGAAATCTCAGTTTGTGTTAGATTTCATGATTTCTACACGCAGCTTGCTTTACGGTCCATCTCAGGTTTTACTTTACCAAGTTTTTAGGCTGGCGACACCAAAGCTCCTGCGGGCAGGTGAGTATATAACACGTTGCCTGGGGGGCATTGGGAGCTCAAAGCATTTACATTTCTGTTACTCTTGGGTTTTGCGCCTCCCCCCCCCCCCCCCCCTCCTCAGTGCTCCAGCACAGCTCCCCAGGGCTCCGGTGGTGCTGGGCTCCCGTAACATCCCATATTGGGACAAGCTCGGCCCTTTTGTTCCTAACCCAAACCGCCGAGGTTCAGCCTCGCGGAGGGAACCCTGCCCTAAGTGCTTTCCCAACACAAATAAACACATTTTACGGTTTCATGCCCAAACTATCAAATGGCTAATAGAGCCTTCGCAGGGCTGCTGTGTATGCGCAATGCTGCATCTTTACAGAGATTATTAGACTTTAATGAGGTCTGGTGAGTCAGCCAAGCCTTTATGCTTGTAATCCCCCCATTTCAATAGCCATAGGTAGCTCCTGGATGCATTAACGTTGCCGGTTCTCCTGCTCTTCTGGGTGCGTAAAAGCAACTTTGGATCACATTTTGTTGTTATGGCTGGTGCCAGGCCAGCGTCACACTGAACAGAGAGGTGGCTCGTGCCCGAGGTCTCAGGGGGGGTCCAGTGGCAGAGCCAGGGCGGCACAGGTGACTGGGGTCCCCCTCCAGCCCCCCACATCTCCCGGGGGGTTCAGACCTAAATTCTGCGCCTTTCGAGTCCTCTTGAAGTCTCTCTCTGCACCTTCTTTCCCTTGCTAAGGGAAGAGTCGCTCCTCTTCGCAGAGCACTTTTGGCAGTGCCCACGCAAGCTGTGCAAGGACAGACATCTCGTTTCTCCAAGCGGGTCTGAGAGCCTTAATTCCTGGGCATAAATCCTGATCGTGCTATTGGCTTTTTCTGATAAACTTAACCAAGTTATTCCAGGCCTTTGTCTGGTCTGCCTTATCTCCCTTATAAAGATTATACTCATTTGCCTTCTGGGGATGGCGTGAGACTGCACCACCGTCAAGCACTCTGGAAATCCTCCGCTGAAAGGGGAGGCAAGCAGAAATGATTATTCATGAAATCCCCAGTGTTATGACTTGTTATTACACGCAGTAGACTAAAAATGCAAGTGGGCTGAATGCATCACGTATTTGATCTAAGAATTATTACAGTTTTGCCAATTAGACCCAGAACCCAAATACAACCGCTTCCCTCCTCCTCCTCCCGCTCCCCTGCCAGAGCTTAGCACCAGCTGCCGTTTCATAAACACCACCGTTTCCCCATCTTCCTGCGCTTTCAACAAACTCCAAAAGCAGCAGGTCTCTGATTGTTTTCCCTCCAATTAATGGCAGAGTGCACCGCTCTCCCAGAAAGAAGCTGCAACGTTGCACGTCACAACACCCGCTCGCCCATCGGTGGCTTTTTCTTGCCCAAGAGGGAACGGTGCCAAGGGGGTGGGTGAGAAAAACACCCCTTGGTATCCCCCCCACCTAAATCCTCAACTACCTGAGAGCATCCAGCACTGCTGCGGCTGAGGGGACGGGGCTTGAGGGTTAAGCAGTCGGGCTGCTTTGCTGTCGGGAGCACGGGTGGCAGGAGGGCAGCCAGCCAAGCGCCGGAGGAATAGGGCAATCTGCTCCCTTCGGGGAGCTGGGCTCGTACACGCTGTTCCGCAGAACAAGGCCTGAACCTCCTGGTGGGAAGGAAGGATTTACTTTTGCCTGAGAGGTTTCCAGACCTACCAGAGCACCCATCTGTTACCCAAATGTCTCCTTTCCCCAAAGGCTTGTGTCCAAAGAGGAGGAGGGAGACGTGTTGCAGCAGTAACCCCTTCTCCTCCAGTCCCCCCCCGGGGGTCACTGCTCACGGCGCGGTTTGCTCTCCGCCATGCTGGAGCATCTCTGTCACCATACAGATGGTGTTAAGGGTTTCCTCTCATCTCTTGTTAGATTGTAAACAAAGAGACAAGAAGAGCAGAGCACAAGAATAGTCGTCTTTTTTTTTTTTTTTTAAATAGAAATATGCCCATTTAAGTGCTGTTCGGATAATTCAGACTTACTTGGGTTGCACAAAATTATCCAAGAGCGTTGGGGTGCGAGGGTGGCTGCAATCGCAGCTCTCGCTGCGTGTGTGCGTGCACAGGAACAGGGCTGAATTAGCATTTTTTCGCCCCAAAGGGCCCTTCCCCGCGCCCCCGGGGACAGGTAGAGTTGGGCCGATTGGTGTCACGGCCCTGAGTCCTCCCTGCCAGCGGAGTCGGGGATGAACCAGCATCGAATGCTGCGGGGAAAATCCGGGTGACATGGAGCTGAGCAGATCACGGGGGAGAACAGTGTCTGTCTGATGCTCACGCACAGACGGCCCCAAATCCCTGTGCAAAACGGACGGGGGAGGAAGAGTTTTTAGGGGAATGTTGGTCCAAACCCACATGGAAGTGGTTCACAGCGGAGCTACCTGAGCCACCTCTGTGCATCCATCCCCGTCCTCTCCCTTCAGGACGAAGGGCACGCTGCTTCATGGCTCACGCAGCTTTGCGAACCACCTGCCTTCTAAAAAAAAAAAAGAAAAAAATTTTTAAAAATTAAAATAAACTAAACAAACACGCCAAAACCCACCCGGGCACAAAGCAAACCGTAACAAAACCACTTCCAAAGCCAGCCCTCGCCTCCTGTCAAGCCTCTCGGCGAGCCTTGGCGGCTCCGGTTCCAGCTGAAGTGGCACCTGGCTGCTCTGTGATGGCCCGCGCGGCTCTGTCGGTGTCCGCAGGAGGTGGCCACGTCCACCGGGACCAGTGGCCACCTCGCCTGGCGCGCCGGTCCGCAGCGTCAAGCACGCTGTGGGTGCGCGATAGGTCGTTACGGCAGCATCCCCGGGCGCTTCAGCAGGTGAAGCAGCGAAATGAAGGGTGAGAGGGGGGAAAACACAGGGTTTTCCACAGGGGGTGGAAAACGCAAAAGAGAATGAGAATTCAGACCTAAAAAAAACCCAAGGAAAGGCTGTCAAGAGGCAGCAAAGGGAGGACAGGAACAGAAAACTTGTCCAGCTCTTTCAAATCCCACCAGACCCTAACTCCTCTGCAGAGAATTCCCAACTCAAACCGCTTCAAACCCCACACCTGCTTGCACTAAAAAATATGCTAAATAATTCAGTTTTCACTCGTGTTGCTCTCGAGCTGCAGAATTCTCACGGCTCCTGTAGCTTCGTGCGGTATTTCAGGGGGAAGGTAGAACCCGGCTGGGATGGAGGGAGGGGAGGTCGGTCCATATTTCCCCCCCCTACGCTCTGGGACGGCAGAGCTCTGGTTTCTGGTGCTGCTGCTCTTTGCGGTGCGGAGCCCGTGTCAGCGCGGCGGCTGCGACACACGGGGAATAGAGCTGTGCCACGTACAGGATAAAGGCAGGGAGAAGGGAGGGCTGGTGTGTTTTTCCACCTGCCAGGCTTTTCTGATCTGTGGCAGATGTCTCTCCGCTTTCAAACTGCATCAAGAAGCGTCCGCTTTCATCTAGCCTCCTCATTGGGAAATTTTCCCATAAGGGGGAAAAAAAATTATCTGCTGCGGTCTAACTCAAAGCAGCGCGCCGTCAAGGACGCACGCCTCCATCTTTGGCACGTCTCTAGGACTTTATCTGAAATCGGTGGCTCTCCTGCTCCCCTCCCTTCTCCAAGTCCTTCTGGAAGACCCCCAGCCTCACGCCTGTCCTGGTCCCCCCATAGCACTGGGAAGACCATGGGGTGATCCCTGATGGCGTGTGGTCCTCCTGAAAGCTCCCTGTGCACTCAACTGGGACACAAACTACCTCCTACGCTACCTCCCAAGCCCTACATCAAGAAAAATTCCTTTACGAGCAGCAAAAAAATTCATTTTTCTTGCTCCAAAACAGATCAGGGGGCAGAGGATGCCCAGGAGCAAGTTGCCACGGGTGGGATGCAGCTGGCTTGGTCACTGCCATCACCCTCCACAGTCACCTACTACCTCCCCCCATCCCTGTGTCACGGCTCCATCCGAACCACACACGTTGGGAACCTGCTTTTATCACTGCGGACACAGACTCATCCCCCAGTTGCAAAGAGGCACCTACATTCACGTGCAGGTTTTTCCTCCAGAATTTTAAAGCATCCTAACACAGTTTCATGAGATTGAAGCTACTGGCAGAAACGTAGAAAGACAATTATAAACTAAATGAGAATTTCAGCAGGTTCCTTGGCTGAAACCATCTCCTGGGAAGGAGCCTGTTCAGTGCTATGGGCACAGCAGCCCAAATTAAAGGGAAATCCTTAATTTCAGGCACAGGGGCTCTTAAATTTTATGACTCGTTCATAAAACTACAATCCTAACAACAAAACCAGCGAAGACACGGCATGTAGAAGGAGATTCCTCAATGGGCTCTACACATGTGGGACTGATGGTTAAATAACGAAGCGAAGACAGCCCACGGTGGAGCAGCCCAGGAGCCCACGGGGTCTGCAAATCAGTTTGAGGATACGCTGGCGCTTTATAAACCTTTGGAAACAGCAGTTAAAATCGGTGTCTTCAGGCTGCAATGTTCTCTCTTCTTGCTTCCAATGTCAGACCTCATCCCACCGAGACGGTGATCAGACACTGAGATGCCCAATTCAGAGTCTTTCAGTTACTATTGCTGCCGTCTACCTCTGCTTCCTTAAAAACGTCTGCACCTCCCTCAAATTGGCCTTTTTCTCAGCTACCAGAGGAAGCAGAACTATTCTTGCATTTCTTGTCATCCCACGAGCGAGCGCTTCTTACGTTGCAGATTTTGTTTTGATCTCCTCAGCCCACTGGATGCTCTGGCGCTTGGTCATGGGAAGGCAGATATTTGCTTACACCGTTGGTGGCCAGCTCTGTGTTTGCAGCCTCTGTTATAGCAAACATGATATCTTAATTAAGGGACTTGTTGGCTTGCTGAACTCCGACAGATGGGATCTTAATTCAATTAGTATACTTTAATTACCTTTTATAGCAGGACTTTAAAAAAAAATGGACAGAAGTGAAAGGATTTCTGAGCAGCTATCAATCCTATCAAACACTTATCAGTGACAAGCGGTACATGCTGTTCAGTGGTTTCTCCCTACTTCTCCTCTTCCTCACCCCTAAAACCGGCTGAATTTTATCTACAAATTTCGCCTAGTCTCTCCTGGTGTATTGAAAATAAACAGAAGAGGGAACACACACAAGGAAATCAGTTGGAAAACACAATGCCCATGTGTTAACCCACGTCCTCACAGCATCCCAAGCTACAGCAAAAAAGCTGAAGTAGATCCATCTATTTTTGCTTCACAGACCATATAACCTGCCAGCTAATGCCAGTAAAGAGGGCTAAACCCAATTTAAAAATAAATCTTGTCTTGGGACACAAAGGATGTGCCAGATTATTTCTTTTGGTTTCTTATAAAATTATTCTCTAAGAAAAACCCGACAGAAATAAATCACAGTTGGGCTCTGGTATAAGGAGTCTCTCTCTATGGCTGATGTGAGACAACAGGCCCGTGGTTAATAGGCGCTGACAGAAGAAATCTCCCCACAGCTACTATTTTGTGAAAATGGCTCATTTTGAGGTCTGTTTCTCTTACACAGGGTTGCTTGTGTCTAGGGGTGGAACTGAATTTTGGAAAAACACCCCTCTTCATCTGGTTGGAAGGGGGTTGTCTCATACCCAAAGCACCAAAAGAGCAGAAGCAGGGTCTCAGAAGACACAACTTCCCATTTACATTTTCATGAGCAAAAGGGTGAGCTTGGCATTCTCGTGATTTTATTTTTTTTAATTTCTATTTTGGGAATGAAGCTTGGAAAACAGGTGTAAGCAGAGCTTAAAATTGCTTAAAACTCTTTGCCCACAAGATGTGATATTACAGCATGCTTGCAACATCCAATAAACCCTTGAAAACAAGGTACTGGCCCAATTTTTTCTTGGCGGCTCTCTAGCCATGCATCCGCTGCCAAGAACAGCATGAGCAGAGGGAGTGGCAATGCAACTGGCCCCGCATCTCCCATGTGAACAAATGGGGAATAAACACGAAGACCCAGCCTGGGGATGGCTTTCTGCTGAGACCACCAGCAGTGGGACCTGCGAGTGTCAAACCCGATGGTGCTTTGAGACCCCTTGTCTTCAACAGACCTCTCTCTACTAAAGAAATGCATTTCCGGTATGATATGGAGAGCCAAAGATAGCAAGGATTTGAAGTTTTGGACTGGTTTGTTGTTGTTGTTTTTTAAAGCAACTAAAAAGCTCTGAAAAATAAAGCATTATCGTACGCTTTATGTATACTTAAACACAGCCTACCCATTTTCTGATGCATCAAGCTCTCCTCCCTTTCTAAAGCCTGTTCTCCCCTCCTTATGTTGCCATTTGACAGAAGCATTCACCCACATGCTTTTTGTATAGCACCAAATCCATAGCCAGAGTTCAAAAACATTAGGGAGAATAATAACAACAGCAACACGTATTTAAATTATCTAGTGCCTGTTCGCCAGCAGGAAAAGGCTGCTTGCACCAAAACCCGAGAAGCTCCCCTCCCCGTGCTGCAGGCAAAGGGCAGGGTGCTGAGCGGCGCGAGGTGCCGGTGCTGGAGGCAGGAGGGGAAACACAAAACGGAGCCACCCGTCAAAACAGCTGCGGCTTTTAAATCCACAGCGTCACATCTCCGAGCTGCTGAACCTCCGCTGCAAACGTCTGCCCCCACCTCTCAATCACCGCGGGTCACCTCGGCAGAGCTGCGCCGGGGAAGAGCGGCGCTGGTTCGCGGGCAGCAGGTAAAAAAGGCATTCGGTCCATTTAATTTTGGAGAGCCACGCTGTCAAAGAATATACAGAGAGGATTTAAAAAGCAAACCACCCATCAATATAACCAAAACGCCACTTACGTCCTACAGCCCAGCTCCACGCCACGCTAAAGCACCCACAATAATTATAACCTCACAGAATTGCGCGATTTAGAAATCCCAGCAGCCCTGGAATGGGATGGAGTTATTGCTGTGGTGCTGGAAAGAAGGAAATGGCTTATTTAAACATTTACCGTATGTAAATGCCTCTCTTTTTCCCTTGCCTTTTGAGGCTTCAGCACCTAGAAATAAATCTAGCTCATTAAAGAGTATTTCCTAGTTCAGTTTTGTTTACAGGCCCCAGCTAAGTAATGCCTGCTACCTAATTCAGGTTTTACCATCTGGCACATCACATTAGAAATAAAATCTGCAAGGTGGTTTATTCTGATTATTTCTTTCTTTTTTTTTTTTTTTTTAATTCAGAAGAATCTGAGTTAGGAGTGACATGACACTGGGCAGAGGAGAATAAAGAAAAGGCATTTTAATTTCACATCCTCCAGAGAGAGGAATTATTACAGCCCATCAGAGCATCTCCTGCTCATTTATGTCTAAATGCCTTACAGTCGCAAGCGGTGGCTGGGAGCGATGGAGTTACCGCCTGCCCCTGGGCAGAGCCGTTGCAAAGGGCAGGCACAGCACAGGAACCCATTTCCCGGCAGCCCACACACGGAAAAACAACCACGCAACGGAAGACGGGGATCTCGGCAGCACAGAGGCAGAGGCAGCTGGACTGGATGAACCTCGTAGGTTCCTTCCAACTGAAAATACTCTATCCCAACTCAGCCCATCCTATTCTATCCTACACCATCCTAATCTATCCTATCCCATCGTACCCCATCCCATTCAATTCTATCCCCCCTCACCCCCTAACAGACTAATTCCGAGGCTGCCGTTGGGTGCACACACCATTACGGAACACCATTATTTCAATTAAGCACCCCAGGATAGCGAGGCATGATAGTTCATAGACCCATAGAAGTGTCAGGGTTGGAAGGGACCTTAAAGATCATCCCGTTCCACCCCGTGCCCTGGGCAGGGACACCTCCCACTACACCAGGTTGCTCACAGCCCCATCCAGCCTGGCCTTAAAAACTTCCAGGGATGGGGCTTCCACCCCCTCTCTGGGCAACCTCTTCCCGTGTCTCACCACCCTCCTGGGGAAGAACTTCTTCCCAACGGCCATTCTGAAACCACCCATCTCCAGTTTTAATCCATTCCCCCTAGTCCTGCCATCACCCAACATCCTAAAAAGTCCCTCCCCAGCTTTCTTGTGGCCCCCTTCAGATCCTGGTAGCCCACAACAAGGTCTCCTCGGAGCCTTCTTTTCTCCAGCCTGAACATCCCCAACTCCCTCAGTCTGTCTGTGTAGGAGAGGTGCTCCAGCCCTCTGAGCATCCTCCTGGCCCTTCCCTGGACACATTCCAGCACATCCATATCTTTCCTGTGGCAGGGACTCCAGAGCTGGACGCAGTGCTCCAGGTGGGGTCTCACCAGAGCAGAGCAGAGGGGGAGAATCCCCTCCCTGTCCCTGCTGGCCACGCTCCTCTTGCTGCAGCCCAGGATATGGTTGGCTTTCTGGGCTGCAATTATCCTGCCCAAGTCTGCTGTCTCCTCGTTGTACAGCAGGCGGGAGAGAAGCCAGTCTCCCCAAATCCAGAAACACAGGCTAGAGAAAGAGAAAACTCCCAATCTGCCTACTCTCTCATCGCTGGCGACAAAAAGTGTTGGCCAGTTGTCCTTGCAACAGGGGTGAAACCCCTGATGAGCCTCCAACGCCCGCCGGAGCTGGCTGCGAGCTCTAACCTGGCCACAGACTTGAAATTCAACATCCTGTTTAGCTATTTTTGTCGAGCGTTTTGTTGTTTGGCAAAAACTCAAGAATAAGCAATAATTTTGCCAATGCCACCTGCCTAGAAAAGAGGAGGAAAAAAGTTAGTGGGAAAGAAAGGAACCGCGGACAAACTGCAATGCAGCAACGACCGTAATCAACGGTGGGCAACTCTCCTCCTAACGCAACATAAAAAAGCAACCAAAGCCTTATAGCCCGGTAACATAGAAACAAGTAGGCGTGAACAGGGAAAAAGGAGCCACCCCAGCTATGAGATGCAACAATCTTGAGAGCTAACACTTACACTGCTTTGTTTTACCACGCTAAGATTAAAAAGCGGATAAAAGCACTCCAGCTGCGGCATTCGACGCGACAGCGCGCAGGTTTGCAGACATCCACGCAAGGACATCACCCTCCAGGATGCCACGCAATTAAATACCGACGACCAGCCACCTCCCCGCCTCATGTCGGAATCAGATCCCCGTCTGACGAAGTGCTTTCTCTAGTAGGTGTTAAACGACTCCAAAGTGCTCAGGGATAACCTCCGCGCGTCCGCCAGGAACCTTCCAGAAGTGGTGAAACAACAATTTGAAAATGGTTTTCATTTGTTCGTTTTCATCCCATTACTCCCGGATGCGCAACCTCTGGCTATTTCAAGGCTCAGAAAGCTTCATTAGCGGCTGGGTGCAAACACGGGCTGAGTTCCTGTCCTCAACACTGCTCTCCAGTGGCAAGAGTCAACGATTTTCTCTTCAATCCCTGATCGATTTCCCGACGGCAGAGCTCAAAGTACCGTTCCTGTATTTGGATTAAGAGAAAAATACTCCAGCATAACATTTCTCTTCTGGAGGGCTGGGGGAAGCCTTCCAGTTCCCAGCCAGTTTATCATCCACCATCTCAATTAACTCATTTTTTTTTTTTGGTTGCTTTTCAATTATTCAAAAAGGAGCCCTACATTTTAAACCTCTCCTGCCTGTGATTTTTCATAATTTGATGGAATAATTGCAATCCTCTCTCCATCCCTTCCCAATTTACCCCATCAATTAACACATTTCCTCAAGTGATTTTAATAATTCAGTCTTAGAGACAAAGTCTAATGTATCAAGCAGGAACAAGATGCAAAATCCAAACCCAAACTTAACCCAAAACTCCGCTGAATTTTCTTGCCTGCGCTCTGCCCAACAAACTTCAACCGGGTTAAAAGGCCACCTCCTATGCTGAACCGCTCCTGCTTTATTTATTATATAGATTTTCCAAAAGCCGTCCAGGTCACTGCAATTTATTTCCCCAATTATTTCATGGGCTGTCATCTCTTTTTCCCTCCCGCTGCCTCCCAGTTTCTTTTGCCCCTTGCCTTCTGTGCAGCCCAAGCCGCACTCGCCCTGTGTGCCCCGTCTTGCCGTGCCCCCATCAGCACCGCCAATTTCAAAATTTGACTTTAAATTTAAACACACACAAGAAACTGGAATCGCCACGGCAAAAATTTGCTGTAGCATGTACCTGGAATAGCTGCCAAAGATCCAAGTGGGCAGCAGGTCAGGGAAAAAAAGAAAAAAACAAACCAAACCCAAACCCACCTATAATTAAACTTCTTGCAATTAGATTAACTAAAATAAGTCATTAGAAATAAATGAGTTAAGAAATTCTGCAACACAAGTGAAATGGCAGGCGTGAGAGGAAGGAAAACTGCACGGCCCAAGCTGACTGAACAAGGTAATTATTTTAGCAAGCCTTTTGCAAAATAAATTGTATGGAAGTTGAGAAACCTTCTGAAATTAAGTTTGTTTGTTTGTTTTTTTTAAAAAAAGAAGTCTTTGGTTCCTTCAAGGAAGTGTGGGGGGGGAAAAAAAGTGGGGAAAAAAAAAAAGAAGAAAAAGGAGAGAGACGGTATTGTGTCCTTAACAGCAGTTTGAGAACCAGAACAAAGCCAGCCAGAGTTTCAAAGCACAGCAGCTCTCCCCACTCCGCTGTTTGTTCTGCTCATAAGCAGACAAGCTGTTTCCTTTCATCCGGAAAAACTCACACAATAAGAAAAATACCTCAATAGAACCTGAGTTTGTAATAACAAAGCCCGAGGGGCAGCCAGAAAGCAAGCTTTTGGCCACATAAAAAAATATTTGGCGTTTGGCTCTTCGGAGGGAGCCGACTGCTCCTGGGTGAGGGGCACACGTGGGTGCTGCGGCAGCCGGGGATTCAGCCAGGGGTTTCTCCTTCTCCTCTCTCTTCCCACATCCAGGTGATGGATGAAACCCTCCTCGGGCAGCACGAAAGGCAGCAGAGGAAGCAGGAGCAAGGAGCTAACAGGCAGAGGGAAGCACGTGAAAGACTGCGCACAGGGACAAAGTGTTTCTCTAACACCCTCGAGGAGGGGGACGAGAAGGAATTAAAAGCACGAGTGCAGGGTCCAACCTGAATTCGGAACGGGGACCTGCGGTCGCTCCACTGCAGTTCAGAAGCCCTGGTAAAAACGCCTCTCTGAAATATTGTTTTGATAAATATGCCATCTCCTTGTGGAATTCAAATCTCCAACTGTTCAACTGGCATGGACATCTCTGCAGCAACAACACATGCCACAGATTGTGAGTTAACTTGAATTACATTTCAGATCTGGGGAGGGGAGGATGTCAGTGGGAGGTTTATGAACAGTATGCTCTACCTCTGATGTTGTTATAACCAGATGGCTTCAGCTGTATCATTTACAATAAAAAACAAACAACAACAAAAACAAAAAAAAGAGTGAAGTTGACAAATAAATCATTAATTCACCTGCAACTGGAACAATCTGAACAAGTCGTCTTCTTTACAGATCTTGTTTCAGCCCTTCCATGACAGCGTTCTGCAACCTGGCTCTGCAGGAAGGGCTGGGACAGACGAGCCCCAGAACAGATTATTTTCCTGCAGGTATCTCTTCATCCTCCAGGGAAGGAGGTTGCCAAATCTGTATCGTTTTCCTTTAAACACCTGCCCAGAAAATGCCGGGGACAGGCAACACGAACACCCATTTCCTTTCTTCTAGGCATGTCTGCTTCCCAGGTCACGGCTGAGCCAGGGACACTCCTCCGACAGTTGGTCACTAACGTGACAAGGATAAAAGGTCTTGTTCAGGTTTGAACATTTCAGTAAACAATGCAGTTACTGCAGCATAATTAGACATTTCTGTGCCACACAGACAACTTCTGCAATTACCTGGCGATGAACTTTTCACGTCTGTATGCAATTATAAGCTAGAAAAAGCTGGGTTTGAGCTCTGGCAGGGTAGTGGGGAGAGTCTCGTTATGACTAAATGCTTTGCTTACCTAAAAAGAAACGCACGCTAAATCCAATATAAAAGGAATTAGTGGCGTTCAAGCAATAGATGTAATGTGGGAATTTGTGACCCACGTAAAAGGAAGGCTTTACTATACAGACGGTTGTGTTTGTGATGAAAGCCTCGGTGGGGGAACACAGAAAGGGGCAGGGACCCTCTCGTGAGTCACCATTTGATAAAAATAGACAGCAGCTGGATTAAACACACGAGCGTACGAATGGAATTCTCCTTCATGCAAGGGACAAGAGGCTGTGAGAGAAAGTATGATAACAGAATAAAAAACCAAATCAGAGACAACAGATACCTAATCTATTTTCTAGACAAAATAGAGTTATTCTCTGTAATCCGTTACATACCCTACCTGACCATCTTAAGGTCAGATCAATTTGACGCTGCTCCAGCACCGTATATTTCAATCAAACCTCCCTGGAGATTTGGGGTTAATGATGACAGGAATGGATGGCGTCTCTCCTACCCAACCATCCTGTGTCGTACCTTCACGTTATAAAACAGATGGCTTATTATACTGTTCTCCCTTCCCACATCTAAACAGGTATCTAAAGGAAGGACTAAGGGTCAGCTTCACACAGGCGTTATTAAATCTAATGCTCTCTAGTATTTTGGTAATGCCTGCTATGAGAAATAAAACAGGTTTGCATTGCAATTTGTGTGCAACATTCCTTACAAATCCCATTTGAGTTCCAGGAACAGCATGTCACTATCAGTACGCAGCAGCAGACTGAAACTGAACCTTTTGGGAACCGGTTTTAAACTGGGAAGTCTTAAAAATGAAACGAACCCCAAAAAAAGACAAGAGATACCACACAGTACAAAATAGTAATTATTTATATTTTCAAAAAGAAAAAAAAAGTTACCAGCTATTTTGAAACTTCTTCCCTGTAAGAAGAGTGACTAATAGAAAGGAACAGGACTGGCTCCTATACAGTCGGCAAGTCAGGTACAAACAGTTGTTAAGAATCATTTAGCAACTCAGGACATGGACTTGACGCAGCGTTCATGAACAATAAAATTTCTCCTTTTTTTTTTTTTTTCTTTTAAAAAAAGGGGGAGGAGGGAAATAAAGCAGGGAAAAATGCCAAAAACATTTCCCACAATATCTAAAAACAGTAACCGTTGTTCTCATCAGACAGCACGCTCCAGATCAAGGATTTTCTAGTCCTTTCAAAACCAACAGAGACTTGCCAAAGGCTGCCTTCAGTCTATTCACACCCTCCAGAACATACAGCCTTTCTCTGTCCCCTTTCATTTCAACCTGTCATTTTATAAAAGGTGGGGTTTTTTCTTTTCTTTTTTTTCTTTTTTTATTTTTTTTGCAATTAACATACAAGTGCTACTAACAGAGAAACTGATCTTCTTGTTGCTGGATGGCAATAAGGAGTTACACAAACGTCCAGTTTTTAGCTCAGCTGGAAGGACTTAAATTCTCTTTTTTGACATAAATACTACTGGAGCTTCCATCAGGTACTTCCTTTCCAGAACCTCACTGGAAATTCTTTTTAACCCTCCAACGCTCTCCAAAGCTAAAATGTCCTCTTGCTCCAGGCATCTGACGATTTGTTCTGTGCTGCCAGACGCAGAGACGTCGTTTTCCCCAGTACCACTGCTGGGTTATTCCGACTTGGGTCGGTGCCTAAACCGAACCCTGTACTTAATTGACTCAGCCAAGTCGAAGGGAACACACAGACGATGCAGCGACAGGGATTCGTTAGGTTGAACAGCCCCAGAGCCCCAGGCCCACCCTCCCCCCTCTCCCCAAGTTACTTGGTGCTGTTTTAAAAAGTCTGGGTGTCACGAAGCAGTCTTTTCCCCCCAACAACAGAGTAAAAGCTCCACAGATTTCGCCGTCTACCTGGTGGTCAAGGTTACAGCAGCAACAGCTGATGCTGCTTCCAGAAAAACATGGGGTGCTGTGACAGGCAGGACTTTAGGATTGCTTCAGTCGCTTACGGGGGGGTCCCAGAAAGGGACACTGTGCAGAGGCCAAAGAGCGATATGCCTCAGCCACCAAGTGGGGATGCGATACTACCATAGACTTCCAGCCTGATGTCTCCATGACGTCAGAAGCATGACTAGAAATAAAGAGAGAGTAAATCTGAAGTTATCAACTGGGGATAAAAAGGATTAACTAAATAGATTCTTTCCACATGCCCGAGAAACCCGACATTTTTAGTGTACTGTTTTAGGATTGCTCTGGATGTATGTTAGGTATCTTCTGCGAAGATTGCAAGCTTTGGCTCTGCTGGTACAATCCTAGGCTGGACAGTCCTTCCACTGACGGACAAAAAGCTCAAACATACACGATCCGAGGTGGAGGACAGCAGGGACACAATGCTTACCTACCCTGACTACTCAGCACAGAAGGATTAAAAATCGATACAGAAAGTACTAAGAAAAACTGTATTAACTAAGACTAAAAATCTTTCCAGGCATCAAAGTAGTCAGTAATCATTTTATATCTACTGAAAGGGCTGTTACATTATGAGTTGCAAATAGCACCTCAGAATCAGGGACTACCTGATATTCTACTGCCTAAAAGTTCCTGTGATCTTAGGAAGAGATCTGTAATAGCTCCCAGAGAGTGCTGCTGTACACTCTGAACAGTCCCAGCAGGATGAGACTAATCTGCCCTTAAGCCAATGCCACTTCTAGGATGCCAGATAAATGAACGATCCAATGGGAGAATAATATAAAAGAATCACCCCTGTACGTGGCACTTCACAACTTGTGAACCCTATTGCTAATAAACACCACTTCCCTCCAGATTTGTTGCATCCTGGCACAAAAGTAAACTCACTAGTTAATGAAGTCCACTGCTTGAGTTTTGAGTTGATCAGCACTATGTAGGTCAGCGAGGATGAGGATCTCGGCAGCGTTTTCCACAGACAGGTTACTGCACAGCGCATCCTCACACATCACCTTCAGACGTTCTAGAGCGTACTGCAAAATACAAGCCCAAGTCCAATTACAAAGGAGAAAACACCAAACCAGGCCTGACGCGAAGCCTTACTTGTGCTCCTTCACTCGTCAGTAACAAACTATTATGCTGAACAGCTCTCTCTGCATTGCTCTATGCATCTCAACTGTACTCAAAGAAGCAGTGAGCAGCAAAAAAAAGGAGAATCATGATGCGCCCACCCTGAGGAAAAGCAATGGAGAGGAAACATACCCACCATAAATCTCATCCCGGCCTTCTTGTGTTACAGGCTTACTGGTGCTGTGTTCATGCTTTGAAATGAGAATTTCAGGTCACCTGTAATACTTACTATCTCAGTTACTTCAAGGCACAGAATGCTGAAGCCAAATCTTTATTCTCACTCTATTACTGCATGACAGCATTACCTGGGTTCAGTGGGAAGACCTATCTAACAGTGAATGCTCCATAGGTGTTCCACTGAGGTTTAGGCAGCTTTCACTCAATTTTTTACCATTAATGACCTCCATGTTAAGGTAAGTCTTGCTCATGTACATGCTATTACTTTAATACTAAAATGTTAAACAAATGTCCCTGGTTTCTTGCAGCTATCCAGCTGGGAACAAAACATCACAGCATGTCTGTAATGCCCTGGCAAACGCTCTGTTTTAACTTCACATTCTCCAGCTAAGAGTTCCTACCATTCAATTGTCCATTTGCCTCAACATTTTTAAGATCCACAGGGTTGGGCCATGTCAATGGTTGAGGAATTCAAAGGATATGCTTAGAAGAAGAGTGCTGCCTAATGAATTTCACACTCTGCTTTCTGCAGCGCTTCAATCAGTATTGAAACACGCAGACACAGCCAAGATTTTCAAAAGCAACGCAGTGGCCTCGGGCAGACTCCAGAAAAGTTGCCACTCAGAAAACTTTAGGCCACTCGTTATCAAGAAATGAAACCTAAGCCCCAAACCTCCGTCTTTTAGAATATCATAGCTGGGAACTGTGAGACTGAGATACTTCTGAAAATCTTGGTATGCCTGAGCCGATTATGGGGTTTGCGGCTCTTTGGATGAAACAAAACGAGTATTTCTGAATATTCTAGATGCCATGATTACATTTCACCCGGGTCAGGAAAGCAGTCGATTCTAATGCAGTTCTTAGACTAGTAATAACGTTAGCACTACATAAGTTGTCCTAAAGATTAAACAAAGTTAAGTCTCCTTCATGTTATAACTTCAAATTGAGTGACAATTCTAAAGAAAAATCTTCAAAAATGTTAATTTTATTTTTTTTTAATGACAGAGAACTGCATTTGAGAGTATCCTTCATATTGTTTATAGGGCTCTTTTGCTTTGGACAACTTAGAGACAACACAGTGTGCAAGTTCTTCAGTATATGAGGCCACGTTCAGAAAAGATACCAGATTTGCAAGGACTGCTCTGTCAACCTGAGCAGAGAGCTGGTAACAAGCTCATCTGCATGATGACGGAAGCGCTTGCCATATGATAAGCACTATTACTATAAACTGATTTTATATTCCGAGATTGAGATTTTCATCCCATTATGATTAAATTTAAAAGAATAATTTTAGAGTATAAAAAACATTTTTACACTTAAGGCTCAGTGATAATAATTACTTCAATTGAGGCATGGCACTCATAACCAGGACAGTTTTCTTCCACCAGAACATCCGAGAAGGCAAATCAAATTTACTTGTCTAATCTGTATCAATAACTAGAACAGTTTTAAATGAGGGGCAAGCCATTAGTTTATATTATTGTCTGTCTGTAGCTTAAAATGCAGCAAACGAAGCTTAAAATTACGCCTTTTGTAAATTGAGTATTCTCCTCCATGCATGTACAATTTTTATTTCGATTTTCACTACAAATAGCTTAGCTTCTAATTACATAGTTGGCCAAAAGTAGCCGTTCTGGTCTCTCAGGTACCAAGATTTCCCCTTCCCCCCTTTCTTAATTACACTTAAAAAAACCACCCTACCTAATAGCACACTTACCCAAGAGGCTGAAATAGTATCTCCTGGGTTGAGAAGACGTGCTTTGTTTTGGTTTTGGTCTAATTACATATTTTCCCCAAGAGACAGGAGGAACGCAGAAGAAGCTGTTTCAGTCTCTTGAGTAAATATTAGATGTTTTATGTGCTTTCAAGAAAGATTTTTTTATTTCTGCTTTTAAAAGACACACAATGAGTTTAAAAGGGAAAAAACCCACATTAAAAGCCAGGAAACTCCAAGTTAAAGCCTACTGTGTCCTTAATGTACTGCTTCTTACTTACACTTGTCTCAATTAAAGATGGTATGTGAGCTCTCGATCAATACTCTTTAAATATTGAATAAAATATGTGGCAATGATTATAATCAAGCCAAGAATCTCCTTGCATTATTTCCCATTTTAACTCTAGTTGCAGTGGCCTAATAATGGCATATGGAGCATTTCACCTCTAAAATCAGCAGTTTTGATGAAGCCCAGGTCCGCAGTGACAGGGAATTTGATGGCTGCGTGGTGGTTGAGTGGAACAAGGTTACATGCATCCACATCTTAAAATTCCACCACCCTAACTGGTACCCACAAGAGAATCCAAGGACTGAAGAAGCACGGAGACTGAACTACGCTCTCACCCCCAGAGGTGGTCCCTCCAGGTCAGAGTTGAGGCACATTGGCAGGGCAGTGTGGAGAATCTTGCACTGCTGCTACCCGTGCTGAACCTGTTCGATGGATAAATTCAGGACTTTAGTCTCCAGTGCTGTCAAACTGGCACCTTTCACCAGCACTAAGTTCACTTTTAAGAGAAAAAAAGAAAAAGGAAATAAAATTTTTGGTTATATATAATGAATTTTCACTGGTTCATACGGCTCACTGGCCAGCAGAGCACTCTCTTCGGTCCTTGGTGCTGCAAAGGGAAGGAGGCAGTCACTGGCTGGCAAGGCCACGGTGCTGCGCCTGCTACACGGGGACTACCAGCAGCCTTCCAGTCAGACCGTCCCCGACACTTCCCTGGCAAGGACCCTGCAAAACCACAGAGGGGTTAGGCAACAGGGCTTCCTTCCAGTGCACCCAATCTCTCCATAAACAGCCAGGACTGCCACTGCAAAAAGAAAATACATGACAGGACCTTCCCACTCTCGGCTATCCATTACTTTAGAGCATCTCTCGAAGCTGCTGATACCAGCCAGACCAGAAGGAAAAGCTGGCCCTGTTTGCACAGACAGAACACTACTTTTGAGATTTGGTAATAATCACACTACAAAAATATCGCCAGGTCCACCTGGAAATTTTCTTCTCACCCCCAGTTCTTACGCTAGATTATGCTGAATAGAGATGTCCTCTGAAATCTTAAGAAAACGCTTAAAAATGAGCAGTAGACACAGAAATTCCTGATTGTTATCTGTTCAGATAAGTATCTATAGAGCTATCTTGTATCTATCTATACTACACCCAGCTTTACCACAACCAATTCAAAGAAACTGCCCAACCACAACGATCACATGAAACGCTTCCTGCAGCCATCTCCAAGGAGCTCTGTGTAAAGCAAAGTGCATGTCATTCCTGGTTCTCTCAACACACAAAAATCCCAACTGTACCTTGTCAGCAGCTGCCAGCAAGTCATCAGCCATTTTGTCAAGATTTGGTGCTTTCCCCGTGTAAATAAAGCACATCATTTCCTTAAAAACTTCAGGCTCCACATCATTGATTTCAACCCGATTCTGTATCAGAAAAAATGAAGTTTATTAAGATCCTGATAAGAGGCTAAAGGTTTCCTTCAACCCAAGCTCTTTCAGTATTCAGAAACTTGCTACAGAGAAACTACTTAGAATGTGTACTACTTGCAAAAAACGAAAAAAAGATGTGGATAGAATAACAAAAACTCTAAGTTGTATTTCACATTCTCTACTTTTCCTTGTCCCACCCAGACTCTTTCCCCAAGAGTAACAAAGGTAACAATTGCCTCCTTGATCCCTTTCTTCCTCCCTTCAGGACAGCGGAAGCAGAGACCTGCATCTAATGTGAGAAAAAGAGTTAAAAGGTGACAATAGTCACAAACACTACCTAAGAGAGTTATCTGAGCAGTGATGCCGAGAGTTGACTAGAGAGCTATTCCCCTAGCTGGAGAAGTTCTCCTTCCTGCAGGAACTTACCTTTTTACTCTCTTCCATCTCATGCTCAAACATGGCACTGAAAACCGGGGAACGCGCTACAGCAGTAGGGAAAATAAAACACAGTTAGAGACACTCTTTTATGCTTCAGGAGGAGCTAAGTGTAGCCTGCCAACATCTCAACAACTGTCCTCCTACTTAATGCAGGAAATATTCTCCTACAGCAGATGGGGCACATTGGGTACAATTGGTCAAGAAGTATAGGGTGTGACAATGTGATGTGGCCAGCGTAGCTTCAAACTGGGTATGGGAGAATTTCTTATGTCCTTTCAACCAAGGCTGAAGAGTACGCAGGCAGTAAGGTGTGTTTCTTGACTTTACAAGAGAGTACTCCTCTGGAAACGCGGTAACTTCTTACAAATGCTTTAGGAATACATTATAGCATACTACAGCCACAAAAGATTCCTCCTACCACCCTCGCTGTGGCAGGAGGTAGGCAATTAAAAAAGGAGTCGATATATCCTCGTCCTGTGGTCTTTTACTACAGCTCTGCATTTAAAAGTGCTGCAGAAGCTTGCTTTAAAGAAGAAATAACTCCACAAAAAACATTTGCCATCACATTGTTGTGTCCTATCCGGCTAAAGCCCATCCAAGTTGATACCGACCTGCTAGTATGGCTTTGTGAGCCTGGAACTCCTGGCCTGCCACGCACAGACAGCAATCCGTGAAGCGGGAATTCTCCCAGAGTCCTCCCAGCTCATCCGCCAAGCGACACTCTGGTACCTTCACCATGTTCATCGTGTTCTGGCCGGAGATATTGACAGAGTCCTGTACCACACTCACCTGGAGGGGAAAAGAAAGCAAACAACCCAAAGACTCAAAAATCCACACTGGAAAAACTAATCTCACTACAGCAAGTTTTTACTTCCAGGGCAGGCGAAGGGAAATGCAAAGCAAACCCCATGTTTCTCAAGCAGAATCAGTGAATGATTAAAAATGGCTCCATTTTTAAAGCATCCTTTCTACCCTGCCGTAACCCTGTTCTCTGCTCCTCTGCAGTGTCTGTCTCAAGTCCTAAATCACAACAGCAGATTTTCTTCTCAATCCTAAATTAACAGCACTTCAATCAAAACTTTATAGATGGTTTCCTAAGGAAGTGGAACCTTATTTTTCTGCTTTTACAGATACCATACCTGACCTAGTTTTTTCCCTTCTATCAACACTCTGAAACGCTCCCCAATCAATAATGCAATACAGACAGCAGTACAAATGAAAACGAAGTATACAGAGAGCTTTTATCACCGAGCACCACATCCACACATGTATGCAAGGGCAGCGTCTGACCCTCCAAATGTCTTGTTTCTGGTTCTAAATTTCTTCGAGAGTTCAATGCTTCCATCACATTACAAAATAAAATTTTAAAAAATCAAACCCTAAACTGTAAGCTTAAAAAAAGCAGCTTTATGTTAAGTAATTAGGAAGATTTGGAGAAGGCAGATAGATTCCTTATCACCTGCTCTAAAGCATATATGCACCATACATCACCACACTGGCTGATGAATAACCCCCACAAAGGGAACTGTTAAGAGCCTATTCAGCACCAACCCATTATTGTTAAACACGCAGTAAATCATACGCCTTCTACAGCAGACTCCAATTAGAAAAGATCAGAGTGACTAATACTACCCCGCTATAACAAAGAATAAAGGAAGAAGCTGACTGACAGAGAAGCATACGTGAGACCGTTTCCTGGATTTGCTGTCAAGTCCGAGTTAAATTTCAGTTCTATTAATAACCAATGGCCAAAGAACAACGAACAGCAAAGGGAGCTTCACAGTTATGTAAAAGGAGAAGTAAATTACGAAGGGAGAGAGATGACAGAAGCATCTTCCAAGGAAAAAAAAAAAACCTGCTGACAGCACATACCCCCACTTTTGAGACACCCCCAGTGGGTTTCTGATGGCAGCCACATCTTGTATAAACTATACAACACTCAAACGTAAATACCAGATGCTGCTTGCCAAAGAATACTAATTATTAGCTGAGCAACTGTGAGGAAGCCAATATTCTTCATTGTTAATTTGACAGCTGCAACATCTTTTTGCCCTGTGACATCTAGACCAGCAACATGGACTCAAGGATGGATGAAAACTCATCAGATTCATTAAAAAGGAATTCTAAGATGTAGATCCCCTGCTGGAGTCCAATACTGATTACATATCAGCCAAAAAAGAGTTGCAAACTGCTTCTCAAATCAACAAATAAACCCTCTTCATAGATTTTCACGCCAGTAACTGATTTTGTTTGATACATTAGAAGGGTTTTTACATAAGGAGTTTACATTGACAGATTCCAAGCGGAAACCAGTCTTAGAGGTCAAAATAGATAAGGTTCTGCTTAAGCTATTTTCAACATCTTAGCAAGGGAACCAATGCTACCTAGTCCAGAAGTAATTTCCCAAAGTTATCACCGTAACTTTATGAAAACTGTTCTTTTTGGAGATTTACCAGAATGATCTTGGAATATAATTTAAACAGGCGAAAGTAATGCAGTTGGGATATGAACAATCAATCCTACCTGCAAAACAGAGGTCGAAAAATCCCCAAACAGACAACTAAATGAGGTCATATTTGAAATACTTGACAAGGAATGTCATTCTCTGCCTTAACAGCATTTTCAGCAAGACATTATCTGTGTTCAGCACCGGACATGAGCAGAGAAGAAAAGGTTTTTTCCTTTTAACTTTATTAAAGCAATGAGAAGGTGCAGCAGAGAGCCTCGGCAACCTTCTGGTCTACAGAAAACTCCAATATATCCCCACATAACAAGTGTCTCAACATCCAGTATTGCTAACTCCTTTGAGAGTTTCTACATACGAAACATGCTTGCTGAAAGTACAGACGTGAAGAGCATCACTTGACACCTGTGGCCAGCAGGAAAGCATCAGGAGAGCATATGGTCCACTGGTTTACATGCTAAGAGACTTACAAGCTTAGGGAAGAAAAAGAAAAAAAAAAAAAAGCTGACAAAAAAAAAATCAAACCCACAAAACCTGGAGTAGGGGGAAAACCCCCAAACCTAAGCTATTGAAATTTCTCACCAAACTGTTTCCAGACAATGAAACCTTCCCCTCTGATATCACCTGAACTTAAGATTTCTCACATGCTAGACTGTGGAACAAACTGAAAGAGAAAACAGAAGACACTGAGGCCAGGTGAAGCCAGCAGCAAGTTTTCTCTTCACCCAGAACAAACAAAACCACTGACCTGAAGCTTTTGAAGGGAGTAATTCAGTAAAGAGTGGACTGATTAATTAGTACTGGTTGACAAGACCGCTGGTGGACCTCAGGTTTATCTACATCGCACCTCGCAAATTCCCTTCTCAGACATTAATTTTTGAGTTTTGCTCCACAATTATGTTTTCTGGCTCTTTTATTTATGAAGGGCAGAGCAATTGCCAGATCTACAGAGGTGACATCCAAGACATTGTCCTCTTCTTCCCCTGCATTTCTGCAAGTGTTAAAGGGCTCCCTCCATGACAGTAATTTGCGCCACTGATTAAACAGACATCCTTTAGGAGATGTTTGTCAATTTAAGTATGTGCATGTTCATGATGGCTAAAAAAAAACTACTAAAAAAACACTGAAAAAAAAAATACAGCTGTCAAACAACTATGACTGACGCGTTTCTTTCACTCCTGAAAGAAAACACAGCAAAAGAAAAGACTCCCATAGAAAACACTGCAGGAGATCCAAAGAGAGAACAACTTGTTCTACCCATCTTCTGGCCAAAATCACAGCTACAGGAGGCATTTAGTAGTTAAAAAGACAATGAAAATAAGATAGCAGATGCTCTGAAGACACTAAATTAAAACAGTTTAAATTTTCTATTAAGGTTTCTAAACTTAAATATCTAGCTTTTTAAAAATAAAAATGCATCTCTGTCTGAAATTACTATTAGTGAGATAATACTTTTGTAAGCAGTTGTAGAAAAATACAAACACAATGAACAGAAAAATGTGGTTACTGTAAGATTCCTGTATCTCAAATCTTTCTTAAATTTTTCTTTTTGTTGGCTGCATAGGCACACTTAAGAAAATAAAGAAAACCTTCCCTTATTCAGTAGGCAAGTAATAGGCAGGCCAGCTTCCACTGCAGAGCTAGTGTTGGTTATTATCCCAAGTGAGTTTTAAATTACAGAGTACAAACAGGTGGATGATAATACTAAACCAGAAGTGAAATGATAATCAAACATACTTAATTCCTACCATCATCACAGGTAAAAGACAAATATAACGTAACAAAAAATAAATTGAAGGGAAACGCGATGAATCACACGCAGAAAAAGCCACCAGCCACACAGGCGCGCACACACATGCACAAATAAAATCTAAGTGCCATATAAACATCCAGTATTTCTCCCAACACCTCTGACTCCTTAAAAGCAATGATGAAAAATAAGGTCACGTCTACCTTAAGCTAATGGAACTGCTATTCTTTCAGCTTCACAGGAAGACCTACCTCGCAGAAGAGAGTGAGTTTGTCATCTGGAAGAAGTCCATTGGCCTCATCCAAAAGAAAGTCTCTTCTAATAAATTTTTTGAATCCCCAGTCCTTGCCTTGCACAAATCGATACGCTCGCTGGCTCTCTGAAAGAAAGATATGGTGCTTCAAACCCCACCTGAGTGACTCGCTTGATCAAACAGCAAAAGGCAAACAACTGACCCCACCAGACAGAAGTTTTTACACACCCATTGCTTTCGTTTCTTCTCCTTTAGCATTCAGGATGGAGAATTTGAACTTTGCTCGAACTTCACTTTTTGGACAGCTCACCAGCAACAGGTAGAGGGAGAGATAATCTTTACTTTCTTCATCCAACCCTTTAGGGTTCACACGTAAACACCTGTAGAAGCAGGCATCCGAGATGTTAGGAACAGTTTTGGGCAGGTCATTCACAGATTTCAAAGAAAAGCCATTGTAGAATTTTCACAAGAAAATGTACAGCAAACAAGTTCTGTTTAACAGCCACTGAACCACAAGGAAATAACAGATAGGTAAATAGAGTGAAACCGTTTGTTACAGTCAGCCTCATGCTACACCTCCAAGAAAGACAGTAACATACAGGCAGTAACTACAGGCAAACAAATTCAAAAAAACGCAGGGGAAAAGAGGAGGGGGGGGCTACAGTTTAAATTACTGAAAAGCACCCTGTCAACTGTCACAAAAGGAAAGTGAAAGAAATAGTAGAATGGAGGCAATGGATTCGAGGAAATCCAGAGAAATGGTAGGTAAAATTCCACAGGAAGCAACTGAAAGGAAAAATGGATTTCTGGAAGGTCGCTGGTTTCTCAAAAACATAATGCTAGGGTAAAAAGAGAAGAATATTGCTTTGTGAAGAAAAGGTAGTAAGTGCAGGAAGAGGCTAACTCATAAGCACTTCCATGACCTGAAACTTGACACAGAATCTAACAAGAAGCAAAAACTAGGCCAAATGACTAACAGCTCAAACACACAAGGACAAAGAAATCAGAAAGATCTAGACATTAGAATGAGATCTGACTAGGAAAGGTTATAAAGGTAAGTCATTTAATAACAAAAAGCAGTCCAAGGAAAGCACAGGTCTGCCACCCAAAGGAAGGGAACACAAATTGTATCACACACACACTAAACTATTTTGTGGCTGATTTGCCACAATCTATACTAAGGAGGTTTAAAGAAAAATGCTAAACCACTTAGCATCACCAACAAGGGATAAAATAAGGAACCAGGTGTCCATGGATACACTAGGTCAGATGCGAGTCACAGTAGATACACATTAGGACCAAAGTCCACTCTGAATTACTAAAAACTATTTGACAACTCAGGAAAGATAAGAAAGGTTTTAAAGGAAAGGAAAAGGGCAAAAATAATGTTATCTTTAAGAAGCAGAAAGAGTTACAGAACATTGTTACTTTGATCATCTCCATGTTAAGTCTCTGAACTCACAAAAAGCTGCCATAAAGAGAAAGGTAATACAGTAGCAATAGCCTTAACTTGCAGGATTTAGAGTGCAAGCAAAATTATCTTTTTAACCACATGGGGTATTTGGGTCTGAAACTGGGAGGCTGAAATAGAGCTTCAATACACCGGCTGTGGACTCTGACTGGCTTATAGGAACTTGTTAAGACAAACACCAGTCAAAAAACCCCAAACTTAAGACATTAATAATCCTCCACAGCACATCTCTGCTTCGAGGCAGGATGTAGACTCCCTTCCAGCTATGGCTTCTATTACCTCTGATGTTTTTAATTATCAGAGAAATACTGCAAACTGTCAGATCCTCACATTTGTTTTGTGTGTTCAAACACTACGCTGAAGCAACAGTACTTTCTCCCTGTGCATATGTTGTACATTCAAGGAAGCAAGAACCCGTGTGAAGTGCAAGTAGTTTTTCATGTATTTCCTCTGTTATAGAACCTCAAATTCTTTCACACACTTGTACAAACAGGGTGAACGTCTCTGCTCTGTTTCTTACCATTTGAGTTTATCATTGGCTCCAGATGAAAAGGTTGAGCTTTTGATGACCTCCCCCATTTCTTCTCGGCAGAAGCTAAAGTTGTTTATGGTCCACATGTAGGAAAACTTTACCACTTTGATCTTAAAACAGAGGATAATAGGCAGGTTAGGCTCATACCCATTCTCCCCGGGCATCTTAAAGGCAAAACCTGAAAACTTGGAAGTTTTACTGAGTCACTTGCATGACAAATAACCCCCAAGCACAAGAGGAGAGTCTGGAAACGGTTGGCAGTAGCAGTTGGACCACTCCAACTTCTCCAACTGCCTCCACCAAAGTTCCACCACGGGCAGAGGGCAACATTCTACCGTTGCCATGGTGAACGCTCAGCTAGCAAGTACCACATCATCTGAAAATCCAGACTCGAAACTTGTTCTGAATAAACTTCTTACCACAGCTTCTAATTGCGTTACGTCAAAAATATCTCAGCACATTGTGGACTTACCTGAGTGTAGCACCAGCTCTCTGCTACAGGTCCACTCGACATTTCTGCCGGAGGAGGAGGACTCGGCACCCTTGACATCGCCAGTTTGAAGATTAAACAGAATTTCACAACTCAGCAGAAGAAATTTATAATTGATCTTCACCCTGTCAGTCCTCCAAAAGAGAAAAAAACTTCAGGAGTGCTGTTAAATCTTATGGGACACAAGTAAAAGCCATTGTGCTTTCTCCCTCCCCCCTAGCACCTTCAAAATATGATGTTACGTTTAAACATTTTCAAGTGTTACCATATGTTTTCTGAAGAGGGGATATACCACCTCCACTCATTCTTTCCATATGTATCTCCTTATAGCAATAAGCCTAGCATATAATTTCCTTTAAGGCGCCCAAGACTCAAATGGGAGACTCCCCACTTGACTTGGGATTTACTACTTTACCCTGAAGCCACCATTTCTACTCACTACTTACTCCCTGTTTTTACTTTGAGAGTCTCAGACTATCAGAGATCAGACTTGACAAATGAAGTTCTTAATCTGAAAAAGCTACAGGTAGCAACATGCAACCCAAACTCAACAGCAAAACAAATCCCTAGGTTCAGAGTGGCACCAGTAACATTAACAGACTAATTTGCTATAGCTTAAACCTTCTCCTGAGGCCTTACTATTAGGGAAAGCGTTGGTAATGATTTCTCTATTTCAAATCAAATCCCTATGGCCAGAGGGAAATTCTCATTGCTTTTATGTGCTAGTGAAGTTCCCAGCTTCTAAATGCCAAGTCAAATTGTCATCTGCAGAGAACATATGGGGTTAAAACCCCCGCAACACACCTGAAGGAATACAGAGGCACGACTGATAAAACAGGCACCCAGTTACCAGAAGAGAGGTTTTAAAACAAAATAGAATAATCAACCGATCTCTGCCTTCTGAGTCCTGATCCCTAAGGCAGATACACAAAACATCTTCAAAGATGAGCTCGGAAACTCAGATTCATAACTCTAGCAGATACAAAAGTATCACATGCCTTACAGTTTAGCCTTCTGCCAAATGCTTTCTGTTTTGCAGGTGGTATTCATCTGCCTTCCCCTGAGTGAATAGGACAGACAGTGAACCACAAGTTCGTTTTGTGCTCAAAAGGATTTAAAAAGGGTGAGTAAAAGGCATAAAATTGTTATCTTGCAATACAAATTGCTTTAAATACAAAGCCTGATACTGAGGTTTGTTGCGGAGAAAGGGAAAGCACTGTCTCAGGCTCTTGAGGAAGGCCAAGTCATTAGTAGTTGAAAGGAAATCGTGGAATGCATAGAGAATATCTAAAAATCTTTGGGATTTTTAGATTTTACCGAAAAATCCCACAGCTCAAAACAACTGAGCAATGTTCACAATAGGCACACCAACATATATGCACGTTATTCTCCACAAACTCCTGTATATGTAATTTGGCGTCTTTAAGCACACGGCAGGTCTCTCAGGAGCTAAGAAACGGGTATTAGACCCTATAGAGATGCACATTTAACTCAATGGAAATTTATTTCCCGGAAATTTATTAAAGCTCAGGGGCAAACAACTCTGTAAGATCTGAACCACCGACAACCAGCACTAATGGAAAAGCAAGAGCTCTCAGATCAGACCTCTTTACAAATGTCTTGGACTTGCAGCTTGTGCTGTGCATGTGGAACAAGGAAAAAAATGGCTTTAAAATGTTGATCAACATTTTAAAAAGAAAGGGACATCAATATGCACTTCAGGTACTTGCTGCAGGTTTTATGACATTAAATTTAAAATTAGCACAATTCCTCCAAATAAATTCAATTAAACCACTCTGTGTCATTCAAATTAAGCCAAAATTAGCAGACATTAGTTTTGCATACTTAGCTAACTGCCCTTCCACAGGCAACATTCAGTGTTGCCTTCGAGGACATCACCGCTTCACAGTCTCCAGTCACAAGTCTTTGGAGGACAGATAAAACCTAAATTCCAGCACAAGCAGGAAGAAACACCTGCATCTCTCCAAAGCTGGGGAAGGGACACCTTTTAGCTGGGTTTAGTCCACGGGCAGGAGAGACCCAAGTTTTTTCTGTCCCCTCGGGGTTCACAGCAGCACCGCTCGACTCCACCCGGGCTCTTACATTGTTCTGTTCACAGCTATTTTTAATTGACATTATTCCAGTCATCTGTTTTATAGCACAGGCACAAACGACAGGGACTCAAACTCCTGAGAGGAGAATAAGCAGCCAGGGAAAGGATGAAGTTTCTCAAGTTCATCCCTCCCTACTGGCGGCAAACCTGTCTGCACTCTGAGCAACAAGATGCTAAGCCTAATGAGAAGGTTTGACCAGAAGGAAGTACAACAAATAAATAAAACACGAGTAGGATGTGAAATTAGATAATTTTTTTTGTTGTTAAAATTTTACAGAGCTTCAGTGATTTTAGTTTTTAACTAACATCTTTCTACTCAAACTACTTGCAACATGGAAATATTCCGGTCTCTTTTATAATACTTCCTTATGCAGAGTGAGAAATAACACAACTTTTATTTAAGAAGCAATAGAAGCATAAAGAAAAGATGTAAAAATAACTTACTTAAAACAACTTCTGAATTCTCTCGAACACTACCACTGCCCTACGGATTTGTGAACACATCGAATGGTCTGAACTATGCTCTTCTCCTTTCCTGGTTTTGGGATAATTACAAGTAACAGAGCCAGAACAGCTTGGATAAGGAATCAACTTCCATGTACAGTATTTATCAACAATAAGCAGTTTTTTCTAAGACTTCTACTTCCAAGTAAACTGAAGCACTTAAGTATCTCTACACACACATTAGAGAAGTGGTTTAAAACGAAAGGCAATTACACAGTTAAAAGACTCCAGTGGGTCCTTCTTGAAGACAAATTGGTAAATTTAGTGGTAACACCTCCCTTTATGGCATGAAAATGAGGGATTAATGAGGAGGGAAAGAGGAGACAAAACAACTTTCTCTGTTACAATAGCACATTCATCAAGCCTGTTGGAACACTGAGAAGCTGAAGGGTTTCCTGGATGAAGGGCAGAAGTTAATCCTAAATTCCTGTACCTTTCACTGGTCTCCAAGGAGCAAACTCCAGAAGACTGTAGCCATCAATCATATAATTGGGGAAGGATATAGATAATTGTGTGATAAAACTGAAACTTAAACAGCTACTTTCTGTATTGCAACAGGATTTTAGGATGCACCTAAATATTACCTCCATCTTACATATGCAAAGAAGTTTTAGAAAGCTTCTGTGGTTTAAAGGCAAGACAAATGTATGAGCTTGAGATACACAGGACTATTTAATTTCCTCTGAGTAACTGTCACTTTTATATCTTATATACTTTCCTCCCAGATGGCTTGGATAGGCAGGTGGTAATAAAAGTTATGACAATGTGCTAATAGAATTGCTGCATGCCAGCACGTCATTCGTTATGCTTTTAAAATGTCCCAAAAGGGACAAAGGTTCTAGATTTTAAAGGTTTTTCTAGTATTTGGAAAATACTTTCAACCTAGTATGCCAAAGCATTCTACAGATGCTTTGTGAGGCAGCTAAATGCAGTCAAAAAAAGATGTTAAACTCCAACATACCCCTTGCTCAATACAGCAATCAACCATCAAATACTTGTCAGCAAATGACATCACTGGCACTTTTCCTGCCACAGCAAGTCATAATGGGAATAAACAGATAATACCCATCACTGCCTTTTGCAAAAATTATCAGTAAGGAAAAACTTGCCGCTTGCTTTGCTTAGCAAGCACATGAACAGGAGAAGAGCATAAAAGGTCAATGAAATATATCCTCAGAAGCCTGCTGTGGAAACTGCCATGTTCTGTTTCACCTTCAAATGCTGCATCACTTTTCTGCCATGGACCAATACTAAATGTATTTTCAAAGGAATCACTGATGACTTAAGGTAAAGTTAAGTTTCCAAAATCAGCAGGGCACCCTCAGTGTTTATTTGCTCATGAACACTTAATACTTCACCAGTTCACACTTCTTCACTAGCAGCGCTGGCACCTCTGAACTAGGAGTGAATTAAAAAGCGCTGCAGGCAGAGGTTTTAGGAAAACATTTCATAAATAGTTTGGATATCAAAATTCTTTCTGGCAAGGAGAGGCAGGGACAAACTTAAAGGTACAGGCATAAATACCAAGTCACAGGAAACAAAATACAAAATATGACCTATGGACTCCTGCGAGCCTACGTACAGTCTGCAAGTCTCTTACTTCCTTGGATATAAATAACAAACAGCACTTGTCTCTGGGCATAGTTAAGATTACAGTTAAGAAAAAGAATATTTCTCACCTCATTCACAACTACTTCCAGATGAAGACATTTTAACTAAGAACCAGAGCCAGTCCAGACTTTTTTGAAGCACAGGAAATGTTCCCTTGCCACCTTGTCCTGGTAATTACCTCCTGACTTAGCAGCTGTACAGACATCTCATCTCAAAACTTTATCTACTGTAGGAATCAACAGTCAAAACTATTCTGTGAGCGGCAGAGACTTGACCTGAGAGAGGTGGGGAATCTCAAATCAACAAATAATTCCAGAAGAGGCCTCAAAATTGCCAGACTTTCGTTTAGCAGCCTGTAAATTTCTACTTCATCTCAAGATAAATCAGCTACCTTTTAAGAAATCAGTAGTTTACACTAGAAATTTCCAAGTACATTCATTTTCAGTAAATTTTATTCAGCAAAAGACAAGTTACAGAATTCTGTAAAAGAAGTGTATTTTCAATTATGTGTTTAAAAAACTGAGGTGGCTGTTTCTTGGCCCAGCAACGCATCAAAGGCTATCCAAGAACAGCACAAAGCGTGGAGAAAAAGAACAGGACAAATATAATTGGAGCAATAAAACAAGGGGATGAGATATGGAAGCACAGGAAGAGACCATTATCTTCCTGCATTCTTCAAAGCCTTGGAAAGGACAATGGAAGGTCTGAATTTGATACCATAAAGAAAGAAAAAGAAGAAAAGGGGGAAAAAAAAAGGGGCGAGTTAACTGAAAGAGTAAAGTGGGATGCAATGCTATCTAACTAGCAGATGAATAAAATAAGTAAGTTTTCAGATGTTAATGTATATACTAAACAGGGTGTTTGGCATAGGACATTGCTGGCATGCCCAGCAATGCCCAGCAATGATCAAACCACCATTCCCACCGCCCGTGCTAACACTGCCAGGCGATGCTGATGGCGATGTCTCCTGTGGGGCAGGAAATCTTGTCTAGCTACGAAGGCAGTTGAAAGTCAGGCACTGTGAATTCCAGAGGTTACACAAAGTTGCCTAATTATTAACAGGGTAGTGTAGAAGAGCCTGCACCAAGGTAGCAAACAACTTGCACCAATACAAATAAACTAAGATTAGAAATCAACAGTTATGATTCTATGAAAGTGACCGATACCAAGAAACCCACATTTAGAAAGGAAGCCCGGTTTACCCAAGGAAGGGGCTTATCTTTCTAGAACAAAGAAATGTGAACAGTTCTGCAACAAGAAGCCAATCCCTACCTGGAAAAAACAACGTGAATAGGATATATACAGACTTACCCGTACATGAATTAGAGGGATGAATAATTTATGCCAAAAAAAGTGCTTAGTGAATTAAACTTGAATAAAAACCAGGAGTGTGTGCATTACACCTTCCTCTACCTTCTGTGCTCTTAAATCCAAAACAGATCTTACTTAACCTGAACCCTGTTGAGTGCCACAAAAACTGCTGAGCTCAAAATGACACATGGAGTTTCATTTACAATCTTCAGTCATAAGAGAACAGATTGGAAAATCAACACAATCACAGCAGAGAGATAAAAGGAACGAACTGTCATCCAGTGGAAGACGCATACCAGGCTAAAGGACCGACAACTTCCCATTTGGGAGACAGAAAACAATAGAGAGAACCTGATTCACTTAAAACATAGCGCAAACAATCTCTCTCAAGCGTTAACAGTGCCCGTGCTTTTCTCTTGATTCCAGGCACTATATATCGGTCCTAATTCAGTTTGTAATTTGCCCCCATTATACCATCAGTAGCGTTCAGGAACTTGGTGGGTATCTCCTTTTTAATACACCCCAAAGTTGCCAAATACATTGGAGAAGGCCAAATTCCTGAGGTCACAACAGGGCCCTCTGGACACTGTATAAAAGGAAGATTTTAATTAAGGCAAACATATACACCTTAATTCAGTTTATATTGGAAAAGTCATTATCAAGTCTGAACGTCCAGAATTAAGTTGCTTTTTTTTTTAAATGATAGATCATGGAAAAGAGGAGATACCTAGAAAAAATCATTTTCAACCCAGTTAATAAGACAGGGAGATAGAGTTATCTCAAAACACACTGAATATTGGCAGCCCACTACAATTCAGTAAGTAAAATTCCACTTTGAGAAATATTACAAAACTAAGGGTTTCTTTTCCATTCTTGGAATGTTTTCCATCTTCTCCCTTAAACCAGCTCTCCAGTTATAAGACAGGGAAAAAAAAAAAAGGCTTGGTCACCTACAAAAATCATAATTCATATGAAACCATTAAGGGATGGGTCAATTGTCAGTGAAACTTCAGCATTGTAAGGAGAATTACAAGTTCTACATTTATTTCCATAATTCTTTAGCTATAGACCATCTACCTTCCCTTCCCCCTCCTCCACAAAGATCACCAGATAAAATAGCAAACAGTTAAAACTAAACCAAGAAAAGAGAGAGGAAGTTGGTGGTAAGAAGCAGCCGAGAGTTCTCCAAATAACTTTCTGCTTTTATAAACAAGTGCTCCACTGAAAATTTCTACTCTTCTGTCATTAAGCTGTATTTTTGACATTCTAAGACTGCTTCATGCTGGTGTTTGAACAGATGCAGAAAACCGTATCCCCTTTAATCGCATCCAACCCTAGCTATAAATTACCCAAAGTATATTAGAATTACATCCACACCAGTAAATATAAAAAGTAATCAAATTCTTAAAAGCAAACTAAACTTTTTTATTTTAGAGCTACTGTTGCATTTGTCACTGTTCCTGTTTACACCAGATGTTTGCCTCCTCTTTAACTCTTTCTACTTCCATCTTTAATCCTCTTGAGGTACAGCCTGAGATGCTTAAAGCTTAAATCTCCAAAACTGGTTTTTGTCAGAAGTTAATCTTCCTCGTAATTTTTAAATTCAGATCATAAGCACGTCAAAAAGAAATAAATGCCTTCCTTCTTTTTCTCCAAATTCTCCTTTTCACCTTTTTTCTCTTCCCTCTTGCCAATCCATTCCTGCTCATTTCTCTCCTCTCACAAGGAAATACGTTATTTGAAAGCACCAGCTTAGGCCTTACAGAAACAATCAGCCTGAGCAGCCTTCTGTCTTCAATAAGAAACCTGATCTTATTTTTGAAAAGAAGGGTTTTGTCATTGCCCGTGAACTCGTTTATTTTAGATTCTCCCTCACAGGCAAGTCGTGAAAAGTATTTTACAGCTTCAGTTTCTACTTGTAATTTAAATTGTTACCTGTCACTCATCAAGTAACTCAGTTGCCATTTTAGCAATTTTTATTTTTTTTAAATAACATTTGCACTTTCATAGCATGTAAGTCACCTTCCAAATCAAAAGATAAAGCCTTGAAAACTACTCTTTCCCAGAAAACTTCCTCACATGCCAGGGAAGCCTCTGGCTCTAAAAGCAGGCTGGCAGCAGCGGTTTTGCTCCCCTCCGTAGATTGTTCATCTCTCGCCAGAGCGACACACTGCTAGAAATACCTCACACCTCTAAAACCCCAACGGTTTCCCAGGGAGTTGAAAATAACTGGAAAAAAAATGCCTAAATGGTATGATGTCCAATCAGGGAAAAAGTGAAAACTGAAAATTAAGCAGGACTGAATTTTTCAAGCTGATGAGTTCAAACCTGGTACCAAACCCCACTAAAGCACTCAAATGGGATTGCAGATCTGACCTCTCGCAAACCACCAAGACTATAATCCCCTCTGTAGCCTTTTATTTATATCAACTTTCCAGTAATACAAACATCTGGTAGTCCTCATGTAACATTTTCCAGTTGCCATCTTGCCTTAATGTTTCTAAGAGCTTATTAAAACCAACTTAAGCTGAAATACAGTTTCTGCCATTATTATTCTGGAAATCAAGCTTTCAAATAATCAATTTAGAGATTACCATGCGTGGCCAAAACTAGACATCAAACTACTGGATTCTTTCACCTATTTGCAATGACTTCAAAATGGTTATGAGAATTATTTTAACTTGCTAAATGTAAAGATGACACAATTGCCAAATAAAACCAGATACAATAAATAAATAGAGCATGCAAACCCAGGTTTTTGGAAATGCATGAAAAGAAATCAATCGCTTGCTTCATTCCAACAGAAAGCTCACTCCAGGACTTATTTCTTGCAGATAATAAATAGCAACTACAAGCTCTCAAAAAGACTCTTGTTTGCAGCCTACCCTACCAGGTTATGCTTCTCCAACTCTTCTGGTTTTATAGGCAGGAAGAGTCCTGAATTTTCAAAGTTATTTTGTTTAATCTTTTCTTGGATCTTATCAGATATCAACATGAGAAGGATTAAGGAGAGAAAGGAGATAGGAATCCAGTTCCAACGAACTTCCACTTCCAAACCATCTGTATTTTCCTCAAAAACCAGCAGCCGTGTTTTCTATAAAACGTATCACACCGACTTCAATAAGGCGTGATGGTTTTGCTAGCATAATTTTAATAATCTTACTCACATTAACATCAAAAAAATCACATCTTAACATAAATCACACTCTGAAAATAACACAATTATGGCATTCGCCTACACTCATATTTGAATATCCTAACCATTCAAGATCAAGATTATTGAATTAATAAGACAGAGTAAAGAAAAATTTCAGGAGCTTAGATAATTCTATACTTAGTATATTTTTAGTCAATAGGAAAAAAGACTGGGCCAGAGGCATTATTATATGTCTGTTTACATTACTGACACTTTGGAAGCAAGGCATCAAGGTGCATTCTCTTCACTGCTTTCTGCATTAATGTTTTAACTTGTGTTACAAGTGAAAAAAATTCCAAAGGAAGTATCTTGGACACAGGGAACTGATGTGCTGACTTTTAATTTCAGTTATATATTCTAAACTGCTGTTGGCACAAAACCTTTATTGAATCTTTAAAAAACAGAGGTAAAAGTACATCAAAATAAATTCTCAGAAGATACCTAAAATTATTTCCCTTGTTACACCAACAAGCCCTCTCCATAAACTGTGTCCAGCCTCAAAGAAGAACCCAGTTCTCGTTGCTTTTGTTGTGCTCCTGCTACCCCTTCTGTTCTTATAAACGCACCGTAAAAAGTCTTCTACTGTTTCCCCGTCACTAGTAAAACTCAGTAAGCCACTGGGCAATATTATCAAAAGAGAAATATCAATTATCTGCTATCCAAGAACCTACTCCACATCACAGAAGTTATAAATCTTTACCAACGAGCAACACTAGGAGCAACGAGCAACAGCTTTTATCACACTTGCAGGTTTGGTAAGGTTGGCACCAACCTAAAGCAAGGATTTTGCAGAACATTTCCAGGATACAACTGAACATAATCTGCTGTAATGCTTGTGCTTATGCTCCCTGATTAAAACTATATTATGCAAAATTTCAATGACAGTCATTTCATTGCAATCTTACTCGCTAGAAAGCAGAGGTCTCTAAGTCAGAACACAACACTTGACAGCGATTTTCCAAACTTCTGGACTCAAACACATACACTGACACACTGTTGCTCTCTCCGGGAACAAGTATGAGCAAAATCACATGCTAACAGGAAATCTTTAAGAAAATCATCTGTCTCTCAAATGCTGCAGTGAAAGACTGTTCTCTGAATTTCATTAACTGCCCACAAGCTCTTCTAAGAAATTAATCAAACTGATCCGTGTGGCTTTTAAGCACAACTTGTTGAGGTTGCACACTTCTACAAAAAAGCCGCTGAGGAAATGAAAGCACCAATACAGTGGTGTCATTTAATATGATTTTGAAATTACAAAGGCAGATCCGTAAGGTCAGGACCCCCAGCCTACAACAGCCTGCCTTCCATCCATCCGAGGAACGTACTGTATGTCTTCACTGTCAGATAACAGATTCTTGGGGGGGGACAACAATATGACAACAGTCTTTAACAGCCGGCATAGTTAATCTGTAGGCATGATTCTAGCCACGCTAACTGAAAACTTTTCCATCAATGCAGTCAGCATTTGTTTCAGCCTCTTTATGCAGCAACACTTGGGAGGCCGCCAGGCAGCTTCTCTGCATTGCTATAGAGCAGCTCCAACCAACTTCGCGGACTCGTCTCCACCTGCTCACCCGTCTCACTGCTGTAAGCACGGCTCTAAAACCAGGGCTGTCAGCTGAGCTTTGCTTTCAGACACAAAGGCAAATCCACTATCTTAAATAAAAATTAAAAAGGTTTCTTTTTAAGGGAAGACAAGTCCTTTAAAATCTAAGCTGAAGAAATACAACCTAATAATCTTGGGAAGTCCCCCACTAGCAAACCACTGCTATTAAAGTTGCTATATGCAGTTACAATCCGATTTATGATTCGTTGAACAAATTTCTGCAGCAATGAGCAAAGAATGTAAGCAGAACAGTAACTAAAACCACATTTAAAAAAATACACATATTCTTCAATTAAATTACTTCTCCATCTGATGGAGTCCCATAAGCAAACTTGTACTTCTTGTTTGGCTCTAAGGTCAGTAAGCTTTTCAAGACCATTTTCTCTGCCCATGCAATTTTGTTTAACTCCCAGTTCTTGTTACAGCCCTAACAAAGATATTCATATGTTATATTCACTTTGGAAATAGCTTTTTATTGGTAAATATGAGGACCTAGCCTGGATGGAAAGGAGGGAAAAAACCTGAACAACTACATATGGTTGTTTAAGTCCCACATATTTTTTTGTGAACCTCTACAAGTATAATTCCTGCAGGTTCATAGTTTAAAAAGTATCATTCTTTAAGTTCTGTTTGACATCAGAAGATACTTCAGGGCAAACTTTGGCCTCTTCAATCAATTGTTAAGGGAAGTCCCATGGGACAGGGTGCTAGAAGGTAAAGGGGCTCAAGACAGCTGGTCAACATTCAAGGACCACTTTTTGCAAGCACAGGATCAGTGTGTCCCAATGGGTAGAAAATCTAGTAAGGGAGCTAGGAGACCAGCATGGTTAAAGAAGGAACTGCTGGTCAAACTCAAGTGGAAAAGGAAAACCTATAGATCATGGAAGGAGGGGCTAGTCACTTGGGAGGAATATAGGACAGTTGTCAGAGGATGTAGGGAGGCAACTAGGAAAGCTAAGGCCTCCTTGGAACTTAACCTTGCAAGTCGGGTTAAGGATAACAGAAAGGGCTTTTTCAAATATATAGCTGACAAAACTAACACTAGAGGCAATATAGGCCCATTGTTGAATGAGGTGGGTGCCCTGGTGACAGAGGATACAAAGAAGGCAGAGGTGCTGAATGCCTTCTTTGCCTCTGTCTTTACTCCTGCAGGCTTTCCCCACGAGCCCCAG
>VXBO01000484.1:198945-219688 GCA_013400135.1 Rhinoptilus africanus
TTTGCTTTCAGACACAAAGGCAAATCCACTATCTTAAATAAAAATTAAAAAGGTTTCTTTTTAAGGGAAGACAAGTCCTTTAAAATCTAAGCTGAAGAAATACAACCTAATAATCTTGGGAAGTCCCCCACTAGCAAACCACTGCTATTAAAGTTGCTATATGCAGTTACAATCCGATTTATGATTCGTTGAACAAATTTCTGCAGCAATGAGCAAAGAATGTAAGCAGAACAGTAACTAAAACCACATTTAAAAAAATACACATATTCTTCAATTAAATTACTTCTCCATCTGATGGAGTCCCATAAGCAAACTTGTACTTCTTGTTTGGCTCTAAGGTCAGTAAGCTTTTCAAGACCATTTTCTCTGCCCATGCAATTTTGTTTAACTCCCAGTTCTTGTTACAGCCCTAACAAAGATATTCATATGTTATATTCACTTTGGAAATAGCTTTTTATTGGTAAATATGAGGACCTAGCCTGGATGGAAAGGAGGGAAAAAACCTGAACAACTACATATGGTTGTTTAAGTCCCACATATTTTTTTGTGAACCTCTACAAGTATAATTCCTGCAGGTTCATAGTTTAAAAAGTATCATTCTTTAAGTTCTGTTTGACGTCAGAAGATACAGTTGCCCTTTCAGAACACCAGACGGATCTTTTCAGCTTGATGCTGTGTAGATGTCACTGGCCCATGTGACATCAGGCATGTAAGTGTTCCAGCAGTACCTCTGTTAAAGGCTGGCACGTTAACTCCAAAGAACAAGCAGTGATTCAGAGTAGCTTAAACTATCCCGTCAGCAATTTAAGTACCCTGGTGTCCAATGATACCCTATCATTTTTACACTATATTTTATACCCTATCAAGTTTACACGCAATGCGACATGGAATGTTTCTGAATATGCAATAAATTTAAGTGTTTAGAGTTCTAAATGTTCCAGTACAGTTTCAGAAACAGTTATTACCAAACTTAGGAATTCCTAAATATTTAAAATGCTTAAAATTTAGCATATTTTCAAATTAATATTCTGACGTTTTTCTGTATGCAAGGCTCTTAAAGGTGTGCACAAGGGCATCCTTTTTTACTGGAAAATGACTTCTGTTATCAGAAGTTCGATCAATTTTTTAAAAGCATTAACATTACCATATATGATTCACAGCCCAAGTATTACATCAGACCTAATTTAAAACGCACAACATACATACTTCTAATATACACAGTTCTAATGAAAGCTATTTTTAAAGTCCACAGTCATACAAAATAACCTCGTGAACAAGACCTACAATATAGGTGAAGAAAAGCTGAATTGAGATCTCAGTATGAAAATTCAAATACTATCTTCTGTAGTCAGTGCATCTAAAGTCACAAGTATCCCACTGGCTTCTACTACGTCAAATGCCAAACCTGTATCTTTAGTTATGCACTTAGTATTGGAGTGTTTAATCCCTCCCATTATAAACTTGACAGATATCTAAAAATTCACGGAGTTTTAAGACCAGCTACACCACACGAAACACAGCAGTGCAACTCCTGCCTGTAGCCAAAGAATATACTCACAGTATAAGAATGAACTCCCAAGTCTTTTCCGGGCATTTGCTACACAGTCAGAGGTTCTGCATCTTTTCTGTCCTAAAAATGTGGAGGGGGGAAAAAAAACCAAACAAACCACAAATTACATTTCATGCGTGCTACGTATTTTCTTGAATTCTCAGCTATGCACATCAGGAAAGAGGAAGAGACTTCCAGAATCACTCAACTCTGTTACAGAGTTCAGTAATGGGACACTTAACAACGTGAAACCAGTAAGAGAAGTCCTATTTACAGATATCGTTTGTGAAAAACAACAGCTTCTTTGCCTCCTCAAGGGTATAGATACTCTAATCTCATGCTAGTTTCCTGTACCATCATGTGTTTCTATAACTTGGGACACATGCTTTATTTAAGAGGTCTCTCAAGTACAAAGTACAAGATCGAATGCAGCAGCAGCTTATCGATTGAGGATCAAGAAGCAACACTCTCAATAAAGGCTTTTTTTTAAAAAAAAAAAAAAACACCACATTTTTGTTGTATTTCCTCTCAGTGCTGAGTAGGAAACACCAGCAGTCACGGGTAGGAGGAATACAGCAAGATCTTACATAAGACTCCAATCGTGCAGAAAATCAAGCCAAAGCTGGGAGAAGGAATTTTACAAAATTACAGTGGATATTTCCAAATGTGGAACTATGAATACAATTGGTAACACAGCAATAGCTCCTGATCATATAAAACTCAGGCATCTTTGCCAGCTTTAGGCCCAATTTTGCAGAAGTAATGTCCAGGGAGAAACAAAGTGGATGATTTCAAGTTTCCAGGCCCACAGTGAGCGAGGCAGTGGAATGGCAAGCCCCACGCGTAAAACGCTGAACAGAAGAGTGTGCCAAGAATAAAGCTGGTAAGTCCCTCTTATTGTAAACTGCATTGGCATCTAGAAAAATCTCACTGGGCATCAAACTCTGTTCACAGTGCATACCTAACACTAGGTCTGTCTAGAGCCTCAGCTACAGTTCAGAGATTAACCCTAAACCTCCCCCTTGACCACACTGGTCAAGCTAGCTCAGGGGAAGCTAACCGAGAGAATTGTTTTTAATATTTATCAGGTCTAATCAACCTAATACTAGTGCCAGTACGGGTACCTTTTCGTGTTAAAAAATCAGCAAATTTTAAGATCAATTACAGAAGAAATCTGGTTTTTTAAGCACTCTATTGTGAACTGTGCAGTCAGTGATGGTGCTGTTCACTGAGCCCATGTGTCAAACCAAAGCCTCTTCCACTTTAATTCCCTCCCTGACCGGTATCTACATGCAAATCCTGTAGGTTTTGGGGAGGAAACACAAATAGTTTTATAATAGTGATAACTATACTCAAGTAAATCATGATATCAGGTTTGACAGTAGTTTCTATGATTAAATGGCAGGTACAGTTTTGTGTTACTGGTACAGTTTTGTGTTACTGTCCTCTACTGATACAGCGACAGGATGACAGCTTGCGATGTACTTCTGCTATCATGCTGTCTTGATCTCTATACACATCCACGACAAGTACTATTAAGAAAAAAAAGATGTTTTTTCCTTCTGGTCACAATGAAACAAGTGACATAATGAAACCAAATCATTCTGGGCATCTGGTTAGAAACTGCCACTGAAAATGAAGCAAGCCAGTTCTATGTTTTACTGAAGTAACTTAGGGTTTTTATAACCAACGAGTTCGATTTTATAAAGCATAAATAAAAGTGAAATTCTTCACTTTTATAGGGCTTCACATCAAGCCACTCCAGACATAACCACTTAGAACTCTAAAGGCAAAGAAAAAAAAACACCAACAGGAAATCACAAAAAAGGATTCCTTTTCATTACGTCAATCACAAGTGCAAACACATCTAATAACGCTGAGCTACAGAAAAATGACAACAAATAACATAACATTCAGTATTTTTCTCCCCCCTAAACCCTGTTAGAAAAAGACCATTCCATTTCACAGGCAGCTTTGCAAATGCTACAGGAATAATATTTTACCTTTATAATGCCATCTATCGCTAATCAAGATAGCAGTTGCTACAAGCATTAGTACTCTGCTATCAAATCGCATTAGTGACACATTTCACTGCGAAAGGCAATTCTTTTGCTTTTCCACACTGCATGATGATGCACCATTTCCTTTAAACACCACGACAGGCCCGAGACACAGCTGAGAAATACCAGCACTGATCCCAGACCCCCTGGGGGTCTCATTCATGGCAAGACCGAGTTCCCTCCGGATTTAGAAATGTGCCTCACAGCCCTCGGCGGCGAAGCCTCGACCTGTCATCCCTTACTTGGCGATGCTGTTAGTCATCCCAGTTTTTCCACTCCAGCCCTGATTTCCCGTCTCCCACTCGTGTTTCCCCACTCAGCTCCTGGCACTCCGCTGAAGCTCTGTCCCTGCCTGGGGATCTCGAGGAACCCCTCTCCCCCACAGGCCTCCCCCNGTCTTCCTTCTTCGACCCCCCCCCCAACAGAGTTACAGGCTCATTATTACGCAGGTCCCCGCAGCACCTTTCTGCGCAGGCGCGGCGCTGACGAACGGGCAGGATATGGCTGTTCCCAGCGCTCCCCTCCCGCCCGCGCATGCGCAGCGCACAACGGCCCCCCTCCCCTCCCCCGACGACGGCCACTGCGCATGCGCACCCCCATCCGAGCAAGACCCTAATGCCCACCCATTCGTCCTTCTGCGCATGCGCCCTGCGCCGCCAGGCCGGCTTCCGTGTATGCGCCTGCAGCTCCCAGCCCGCCTTCTCTCCTCCCCTGCGCATGCGCGCTCCGCCCAGCCCGCCCCGCCTCGCCTCCCGGTGGCTCCCTTTCTGGCAGAGCGGTGGCGCATGCGCTGTGTGCCTTGGGGTCCCCTCAGGTGTTACAGCTCACTATTTGGCAAGGAGCTACTCCTATCGCAGCGCCATTTAAACAGCCAGCGGAGAGGGGTTGGGGGGGGGCAGGCAGTCCCAGCCGTGCGGCAGGCCCGCCGCAGGAACGGAGGGGGGCTGCCTCACGATACACCTCGCAGAGGCAAACGGTGCGTGGGGGGCGACGACACTACCTTTCCCCCCCGTCCCTNTCCCCCCCCTCAGGCCCATCTCCCCAGCGCTCTCCCCTCACAACTCCTGCCCCCTTCCCACCGCTCTTACCTCCCGGCCCTACGAGTGACTCCTGCCGCCGGCCCCGCTCCCAGCCCGGCCGGGGAAGCCCCAGAAGCCCTGTCTCAAAGCAGGTGCGGCGGGTGGGGATGGCAGCCCCGGACTCTGCCCCCCCGCTCCACAGCCAGCCCCTCTAACACAACACCAGCAGCTGGGGATCACAATTTGGCAGCATGTCTTCCTTCTTCGACTCCCCNGTGGACGCTTCCAGTCCTCGCCCGAGTCCTTTGGCGTCTCTCCCCCGCACGGCCCCTCCCACCTCACCTGCGATGGCCACCGCCGCCCGCTGTCCCTTTGCGTTCTCCTCACACTGCCCTAAACTGCCACATCCGGGCGCCCCGCGACCCCCCGGCGGGGCGGGGCGGGGCGGCGACGGCGCACTGCGCCTGCGCGGGGCGGGGCGCGCAGGAGGCGGGGCCGGGGGAAAAGGCGGGAAAGGCGTCGAGCGTCGTCCATTTTCCATCACAGTTGTGTGGGGAGTTTGGGGTCTGAGGAACCTCTCTGCTTCTGAGATTACTTCTCCTGGTGGTGTGTGAAGGTGTAGGGCTTTATGTTAAATCTCTTCACCCAAGAAGGACACATTAAGGGAGATGGGAGGGTATATGTTTTGCTTGGACTTACAGCATGGCCTGGTTTCACCCTTCCTCCCCATTCCTTCAAGGGTTGTGTTCACTGTTGTGTAAGGAAAACACAGTTCTTTCCCCCTTCTCTCACTTCAGGCTGGGTTGTGGGCCGCTTCAGTACAGGTGTCCACAGTGTATGAGGAGAACAGCTCCCCACATGGTGTGCCATGAGGATTTCTTGCCAAGTTTGAGGCTGATGGGTGAGTTTTTCTCAAGGCACGGTATTGGTTTTAACCTTTTGAGACTAGGATTATAAAGCAAATATATCTTATGCTTGTCATTCAGGGGTCTAGATCAAAAGCTTATGGGAGGCTTTTCAGTACTTACAAGGGGGCACCTACCAAGGGTGAGGGGTCTGGAGCACAAGTCTTGTGAGGAGCGGCTGAGGGAGCTGGGGCGGTTCAGCCTGGAGAAAAGGGGGCTGAGGGGAGACCTTCTTGCTCTTTACAACTGCCTGAAAGGAGGGTGGAGCAAGGGGAAGTCAGTCTCTTCTCCTAAGTAACNCGCTTCCAGTCCTCGCCCGAGTCCTTTGGCGTCTCTCCCCCGCACGGCCCCTCCCACCTCACCTGCGATGGCCACCGCCGCCCGCTGTCCCTTTGCGTTCTCCTCACACTGCCCTAAACTGCCACATCCGGGCTCCCCGCGAACCCCCGGCGGGGCGGGGCGGGGCGGCGACGGCGCACTGNCAAGGGACGTTATTCAGTGGTGGTTTTGGCAGTGTTGGGTTGATGGTTGGATTCAATGATCTTAAAGGTCCCTTCCAACCTAGATGATTCTATAAGCAAATGGAGCCAGGCACTTCATAGTGGTACATGGCAGAAGGATAAAAAACAAAAGTAAAACCAAGAGAGATTTATCCTGGATATAAGAAATCTTTTCATCATGAACATAGATGAGCATGTGGACAGGGTGACCCCAGAGACTAAACAAAGCCCTGAGTAACCTTGTCAGATCTCAAGGTGACCCTGTTTTGAGCAGGTTGTACCAGATGATGTCCTGAAGTCCCTCACAACCCAAATTATCCTGTGATCCCAAGATCTCATCCATATATGGGTCTTCTCTTCTAATTTTTAATGGTTTGCAACCAGAGGAAGCAAAATTTTCATTGCTACTACTCTTTAGTTATTTAAATGCTTGTAGAAAAGTTTATCCAGAGCTAGCCTTTCTTTCCTGCCAGTTTCAGTCTCGTGTCATAGTGAATTAATACAATTACATGCAAACCACCTCAATAACCAAATTAGACAGGTTACATAATACATATCATAGCTATACTTATTCAAACAAAAGATGCAAACTCTTTTTTTTCTTGTATCTCATTCTCTCAGATGAAAAATGCTGCTCCTCGTAGCACAATTGGTCCTGTATACTAGGCTACTACATTTGTCCACTGCTGACTCAGAGAATATTGTGTTTTATTGCTAACATTTTCTGCAGTGTCCTGGGTTTTCCTGGCAAGTATCTCATCCAAGTCATGACCAGTTCTTGGACCCTGCTTCGTTCCTTTATTTCACAAACTGCTGCCCATGGTGACAAAACAGCAGGTAATGCTGCATTGTAATGAAAAAATGCCATAAAACTGCCTCTTGGGAAGTAGAGAATTGGTATTAGCATTCCTGTTCTGGCTACACATTTTGCCTAGAAACTTATTTTCATACCCAATCCATTATCCTGGATTTTAGATTCCTGATATAAATGGTGGATTTTTACTGATGTGTTTACTCTCTTATAGTGAAGTACAAAAGGCAATTACAGCACCAGTTTTAGCGAAAACAAAGAGATTCCTCCCTCCCCTCCCTTAGAGCTTTTAGTCTGCGGACTTTTGATACCAGGGTTTTCTAGATAGAACAAACAGAAATGTCTCCTTTAAATTCAACGCTGGCCATGTGTCACTTAGCAGTAGGGAGGTCAACCTTTTCTGCAGTTTATGACGTTCTCCTGATCAAAATTCTCTTGTTTCCAGGAAGTGGAAAATTACATTGGGTATCTGTGAAAATGAAGATTGAGTTTCACCTGTCCTCCATATGAAAAAGTTACTTAGGGTCAATCCTGCCCTCCTCAGTGGCAGACAGAAGTGAAATACTGTCATTTACTCTTCACAAACCCTACTGCCTTCTGTCTTTAATACAATGCTGTAATAAAATTACTGGGTGATTCCTAGGTGCACGTACTGCTTGAACCTTGAAAACCTGCATGGGAATACGCTGATGTATGTGTGTTTTGACAGTACTGTGCATATGAGAGTACCAAATTCTCAAATGCGTTCACTTTGGGTATAATTCTCAGTCTCATCTGAATGATACGAGACAGGTTGTTTTTTCTGCATGAAAAGAACTGGTAAATGCTAATGTACCTATAGGTTTGGAGGTGTTACTTTTGTGTGTATGTAAGATTGATTTTTATGTGAAGCTGATTAAACTGATGTCCATGAAAGAGTTATGTGCAAGAATTTTAAATAGCTCCTGCTTTTTAATATTCACTTCCTCTTTGGTTTTAATTATTTTGTTCCTATGTTTTCCCTTTCAATTTACTAAAAATCTAGAAATGTAATTAGAGAGAGGCTGAACTCCGAGAAAGCTGCCAGCATTTCTACATCATGATTAAATATATCAGCCATCCCTTTAGTGAGAGACTGAAAAACAGGATTCTCATAATTATCTCCCTGTTATCCAGGAAAGAATCTGCAACACGTACGGATACAGAGTTATTGAAAATGCAGCACTAATTAAAATCTCATATAGGCTCCTGATGATTGGGAGTGTATGAAAACACAGTTATTTAATTATTTCCTGTATTTGCTATCTTTGTTACAAAAACAAAGCCGTTCTACACAAAACCCATCTCCAATCACTGGGGAACCTTAATGAGGCTTTTATATATGCAACAGTCAGACAAACATTGCAGGTTGCTTGATTCACCTTTCCTTATACCAGTGAGACATCTATATAATTCATTTTCCATATGCAATGCAACAGGAATGCTGTGGTATATTTACAAACAGTAATGGAATAGTTGCTTGGTTTGAAGATATGGTTACTTTCGTTTGTTTTTAATTTAAGACATAAAAAGAATCTTTATATTACAGGTTTCATCGTGAAATAGTGATATTTGTGTCATAGCCAATTAAAAATCTAGTAGGTTATCCTTCCAATCTGACTTCTGCTAGGGTATCTCCATCCTCTTGAAAATGTCACGCTCTCACCTAGCCCAGTACAAAGTGTACGTTACTATTTATCTTGTCAAAGGAGTCTAAGCTTTGGCACTAGCAGAGCACACTAGAGGACAGTAAGTGCTGATACGGTTTGTGATGAAAGGAAAAGCTTCTGAGATACTGGCTTCTTTGAACCATGTAAGTCTGAGCGTCCTCCAGGGAAAGGAAACTGGTGAGCTTTTTCTTTAGCAACCCTTTTCCTCAAAATTTAATTTGCAACAGAATAGCAAGTGCTGAGAGGGATACTGAGTCCAGTATCCCCACTTTTCCTTCACCATAAAATAAGTAATCTTCCATGTTGCATGGAGTAGGAGGGTTAATAAAGTATTACCCATCCTTTGAAACTTTTAAAAACATAGAGATGTTAAGCAGCTTATTCATATTAAAAAAAAAAGGAAAAAAAAAAGAAGACAAAATTGGAAAACTGGTTGCTTCTGGTGTCAAAGCAGAGATGCAGGAGAGCCTAGGAATTAGGTTGGTTTTAGGCATCCAGATTCAAATCTATGACTGAAGCCAATTAATTTTCAACAGATGTATAAAATTCCAGGTACCTGAATTTTTCAGGTACTGCCCTTTCTGACCTGAAAGTTCACTTAAGTGTTGCCAGTTTCTGGTTCTGTGGGTGCTCAACCCATCATTGCCTGAGCACTTAAGCAATTAGCTCCTACCTTCATTGCATTTGGATCCAGTAGCACTAGTGTCCCTTGGAGCATGGAAGGATAGATTTGCTCTAGCACAGCCACCACACACACACAGTGTTAAATTCAGTACAAAACACAATAACAATCAGCACTTCTATGAGAAAGTGTCTGCTGGTAGTGGTGGGATAATCTCCTTTTTCACCTGCAAACCATTCCCAGGTGTGAGTTTACTGCTCTGCATATTTCTTGTCAGAATTTGCTTTCCTGACTTCAAAATACTGTAAGATAACTTAACTTAGTCATTGTTGCTGTGATTAAAAACTACTTTTATTTGTGAGAAAACAAACATTGTTTAAAAAATCTTGACCTCCTTTGGAAAGACTCTGACTTGGAGATTTTAATTGCAGGGAATCTGTTCATAGTGCTATTTTTACCTGTATTGGAAAAGTATCAAAGCTAATTTTTTAGAAGAGGAAATTATACTTTAAAATGCGCTATTGTGAGAAAGTGACTCCCTAATGTCTTTGAGTTGGTGCTTTGTTTCTCGTTAGAAGCACCTCCTGTCTTCCCTGATGAGCCTGCTCTTGTTTTCAGTGCTGGTTTGCTTTAAGATGCTTTTGATCCTGTATTCATTAAAACCTGATCCTGCTGCTTCCCACCAGCCCTAATGGTCTGTGAAATTATTTTCCTTTCTCCAAGATGCTGTTAACTCTGCTAGCACCTGCAGAGTAGAGGAGCTCAGAACATTGTCAAAAGTCCTCCGATTTATTCAAACCACCTTTTCTCCAAACAAGAATTAATCTTCAATGTTATCACAGCAATCTTCCTTAGCGGAGAAGTGGGAACGGACTGCAATAGAGTCTGAAGGTTTTTATCACTGCTGTTTTCCTCTTCTGCAGGTATAGAGAGATAACTGGACAAAAGACTCGAAAATTGAGGATAAGATTCACTCTGTATACCAGAGCATGAAAGTATGAATGAGCATAAAGAGCTCGAACAGCTGCAAAAAAGAGGAAGTAAATCCAGTAAGAAAAAAGTAGGGAACAATGAAGCAAAGTGATGGAGTAAAGGAAAAACATAAAACTGTATTTGCAGACTGGACCTTGCAGGGAATAACAACAGTTAAGGAAAAGGCAGGATTTTTAAGGTATCCACAAACTAAGAATTTTTCAATTATGCAGCATCAGGATTCATAACTACATGACAGTTTAGTCTTATTCTGTTTTTTAATGCTCATGAGAGACGGAAGAGCTCTCTACATTTGTGCTTGTGACACAATGATAAAGATTAATATTAGCTGTCAACATGTACTTCATTGCACAAATTCTAGCAAGTATTGTGACTTAAATATTGCCACTCTAGAACATTCTTACAGTACTGAACTATGTGGGGCTAATCCGTTCTTTATTTTTGCCTTCTCATGAGCAATGTCCTGCAATGACTATTATGGCATTAAGTTACTACAACCAAAATGGCAGTAAGGAGTATTCAGGTGTTTAATTTAATTTGAAGATGCACTCAGTTATTGCATAGAAAATTGTTTTCTAGAACACTGGTTTCAAAACTAAGCATTCAGAAGCCATGAAGACCAATCAAAAGTAAGGTTGTCCATGCAGTATTTTGGTCTTGTTGTAGATACCTGTATGCTGTAGTCTTTAATTGCATGATCACATTATTTTTAACCTGATTTCCTAAGGAGACAAAGCTTATGTTGCCTGATGTCCTATCTTCCTACCCCGTCCCTCAACAACTTCTAATTCATCAGCATTTTCCAACCAAATTCAAAAAAAGAAGTAGGAGTCTCAAAGTTCATTGCGTTCTACCACATTCCATCAAAGTAGGTGTTGGATAGAGAAAAGGCACCTCCCCAAGTGCTCTAAGACATTACGCTACACTAGTTTAATAAACACTAGTGCATCCGCAGGGAGGAGAAACTGTGAATACACTGACTATGGAGAAAGCTTAAATGGGAGTCACAATCAACCACAAACCTCAGATCTGTAGGAAACTACGTGTTGCTAACTCCAGCATTATCAGCACCTCTTTTTTTTCACTGGACTGCGCTATCCTTTTCTGTGACTGGAGAAGTTTATAAATGATTACATGAACTGTTGCCTCCTTTTTGGGTTACCATGCTTTATGTAACTCACACTTCCTCAAATATTTACTAACTGCAAAAATAATTAATTTCTTCCCGGGCATTTCCTCAATTATCAGATAATAGTGTCTTGCTGCTTAGAAATATTACTGAGGCTATGTTAACCAGTACCCCTGTGATTTTAATACAACACTTCATCCAATATAGACAGAGGGTGAAAGAGAATCTTAGAATTCATCAAACCAGAGAAAATAAAGCTTATGTCAGAACTATGCACTAATTTAAAGTGCCCAACTTGATACATCTCAGGCCTTGTTATTCAGAGAAGTTGGTAATTGAGTTGTGCTTTGTGTGTTCAGACCCGAGTTTTACATCCCTCCAGCTGTGGCTGTGAACACCCCTTTTTGCGGATCTACCCCAGCTGTTCATACAAAAATAAAAACCTCAGTCATCATTCAAACACTTCAGGTTATGGGATTGCCACGCAGGCCCTAAGGCAGGGTCAGAATCTGCTAATCCACATTGGTGTTCTGTTTCTTAATGTCGAGACTAGGATTTTGTTTTTCTTGCAACCTTCACTGTAAAACCAATTAACAAATTATAGCCTTTCACGTTCACTGAATGAGATCTCTCAAGACCTTGGGAGAAAGTAACACTACAATTCTGAGAATAAACTAAATCAGAGCAGGCTGCTAATTTGTCTGGAAAGCAGAGTCAGCTCCTTAAAGCTGATAAGGAGTAAGAGAGGCAGCCTTTGCCTGGAAAGCAGCTTGCATTGTTCTGAGAAGTGATTTTTACAAGTTTAGCTAATGAATGGCAGGCAGTCATGCTGCCAGAGGACACAAACTCAACTGTCTACTTTTTCCACCACCACAGAAACTGGAGACAATGATCCCTGCTGTTTGAGCGCACTTGAGAGGATTGGGATTTTTACTGCCTTGTAATGGTTAATTTTAGGTGGGAAATCGTCCTTTGGAGGACAGTTTTCTGCTGTCAATGGGAAGAGGCCATTACGGATGGGTCTAGTATGCCCTCTGTTCATGTTCCAGGGCCCCTGCAAGATTCCTTAGTGTTGTCTTTAAACACTGCTTATCATAAAGGGGAAATTACAACGTTTGATTAAAAAATGTGGGGTGCTAGTCCCACCTACAGCAAAGCAAATCCCTATGTACAAGGACCGTATTGGAAATCTTCCTTTGCTGTCCCTAAAGTTACATATGCCTATTAAAATACTTCACTGCTTCCCCACTTTCTAGTTTCAGTCAAGCAAAAGACTTAGTCCCCATTCCAAGCGATGGAAGGTTTCCATGACTGACCCGGCCGGATTTTAACTTTAATAGATTCTGCAGCATCTGGTCGGTGCTAATAGGACTGCTCTTGGGAATGCCTAATGCTGTGCACATTTGTGCTGAAGACCCAGTAAAGAACCTGAATATACTTCCAGGACTGTGTCCTGCCCCCTCCAATCCCAGCCTGGCAGTCTTTTTAGCAAAACGCTTCTACCGAATGAGCCACTATTTCAACAAGTACTGCGTACGAAAACCATGCTGTCTTCTGATTTAAAACAGGTTAATTGCTCATAAAAGTTTAGAAGTAGGCTGTGAGCTTACCAAAGTAACTGAACTGTGACGGTGAAAAAGGTATTAAAAGCATTCAGGAACCTGTATGTGCATAAATATACAAAAAGAATGAAAATGACATTGCAAGCACTGCAGAAAAGCATAGCAAGAAATGAAAAAAGCCATATGACCATTTTTGCTGATTTAATTCTGAAGCCTTAAATGCACATTTTATCTTAAGGTTTTCAATATTTTAAGGAAAAAAATATTAAATACCGCATTCCAGCTGTCTCAGTTTCAGTTTGAGGAAATTACTGGTTTTCCTGTTCTTTAGATGCATCACTGGCTCACTGTTGCTGAAACTCTGTTAGTTACGAACTGTAAATCTAAGTGTTTATTGTAAGAGTGTGTATTTCAAATGCATATCCCGTCCCTATCCGCCTTACAAACTTCTTCCTACTAGTCAGCATAAACTTACTACATGCTAAAGTGGGACTCTCAAACTAGCATGTATTTTCCCCAACGGGTGCTATTTTGAGTCTCACGTGCTTTTCAGTCCGTGAAATCTGACAGGAATTCCCTTTTCCTTTGCAAGAACGTGTGGAATCCTGCAGGATAAGCTGACATAATCACCGACTCTTAACTGAATGGCACAGCATAAATCCTAATTGCTCCTGAATGACCATTAGGGTTGTTTTTGTAAGTGGTATCTTCAAGATTGGCAATTCATTGATTTCAAAGCAGTAATGATAACTCCCTTATCCCTTAAACTGTTGTCATCTGAGCATGAGTCTCTACTATCCTGTCACCAGAAAATAATCAGTGTTATACAATTATATCCACCTCTGTAAAGTGTATGTATACAAGTATCATCTACCTGATTCTATGTGCTCTCTAAACATGTGGGTTATTTTAAACATCTGCTGATGGAGTTGCAGAAGAAGCTCCTAAAAACAAGGAAGATGAAAGGAAAAGGAACGCAGCTGCCAAGTTTCCCCCCCTGCGGATGCCATGTCTCGGTTAGCTGTGAAATAAAACTTCACCTTTCTTAGCTGATACATCGACAAGTTCCTCCTGGAGGGACAACAGGCACAAACACTGCAGCAATGTAATCCGCTGTTTATCCTCAGTGCCTGCGTGACTCTTCTCATCTCCCTGGAACCACCAAGAACTGACAAGGTTCCTAGGAGAATTCTGGCAGAAATGTTTTCAAAACCACCGACTGCGATGGCAGTGGCTGCTGCGGTGCAGGAAGCCAGCTGTTTGTGCTACAAGAGGACACGCAGGCGTGCACATACTTCATTATACTCATGCTATTTGTAACGAAGGCCACTCTGCAGAAGAGAAGGTGATTGTCTTAAGGCTTCTAACGACTTGGCTTCAATGTCTCTGCTGATGGTCACAAAGAATTAAGCAGAATAAAACTCGAGGAAGACTTTGCTTTCCACCTTATGTTTTTACTGTAAGCACAAAGACTCCAGAAATACATTTATATCGCTAATTAAACAGGAACTGCTTTTTTGTTGTTTTTTTTTTTTCCCTTGTATTTTCTGAAAGTGATTGAAATAAGAGTTCCCCCTGCTGGTAACTGGCTGAGTGGACTCGGGGCTGGGACTTCAGAGCCTACAAGAAGTAGAAGAGGAGAAAATGGAATCTCTTCATAACTTCTTAGTCTGACCTTCATGTTTTGCACTTGCAGGGCTTTGTCTAAGGCACTTAATCAATTAATCTCCTACTCAACTCATTTCCCTCCCTCTTCTACTTGGAGAAAGACCAGTCTCATCTGCTAAGGAAGGAGCAAACCACAACCACTACTTCCTTGGCAAGTCAGCCCAAACTCAAACATTACGCAGCAAGTGTTCAAAGCACTGACCATCTTGGCTGCAGAGGGTGATTTTTTTTTTTTTTTACACTTTTAATTTTGGAAAATATGTCAGTCTTACAAAACAACTGCCTGCTTACAGCTGGGGAAATAAAGACAGATCAAACACACAGGACTAAAAAGAACAAGGTAGTCTTTTTTATTTAACTAGGTTTGCACCCTTCTAATAAACTGGAGAATGGCTAAAAAAAGCAGAGACAAACCAAGTCATAGCAGAACTGGCGATGCCCAGACTGTTGGTAAAGAACCTGGGCACTGTGCTTTAATTCCTTGCAACCTCTAAACTGCTTGTAGGTGCACATGCTACCACAGCACACTTCCTTCTTTGAATACGCAAAATATAACTTGCCAGCAGCAGCTAAAGATTCCTTTGCACAGCCAGACCCTAAATGTTAAGCAGTATCTAGATCAACTAGAGTAAGTTCTGTCAGCACTTTGTACGTGACTTATCTCTTACTTGAAGACAGAAAGGCTTTCCTGACCACCAGAATTTCAAGCATCGTCTCTGAAGACACTTGCACCATTTAACAACAACAACAAAAAAAGAACAAAGCCAAAAAAACATTAAACATAATCATCCCTCTGCAAAAGGTGCCTCAAAGAGGAACTACCATTTCTACCAGTAAGAAGTAACACAGAGGATGAAAACTTTATTGGATCCTATCCCAGTTCCTTTGGAGTTTACCTGTCTTTAAATAAAGAGACAGCTGAACTCCAGCAGGAACATCTCCCAGAGCCACCAGGCAGCCTTCCCAAAACGTGGTAATCAGTCTGTCACCAGGGAGAGGTCTTACAGCAATCCTCCTGGCAGCTCAGAGATGGGGACCTGGTTTGTGGCAGTGTTGTTAAAACCATCCGAGAAGAAAAGCCAGTGCTGATTTGAAAATAGCATCTTGAATTGCTTTTGTAGCCTCCTCTGGGATCTCACAGTACGTGAGGTCTGGAGAGAAGACAGCAAGCTGTCCAAGGAAATCCAAAGGATTCAGACACAAGGTAGGTACAAGAGCAACCTTTGTTTTAAGAATTTCTTATTGACCAAGAGTCAGAGGTGCAGCAAGAACCAAGCTGTAGCAATACCAGGAACAGGCTTTAGAGCTAAAGTGGGTCAAGGGAGCCTGCAGCAATCAGGAGAGAGAAAATCTCCTTTATTTTCTTTCTTCTTGGCAGACTGATCTTTAAATCTGTGCTCTGAATACAGACAAGTTGAAGCTATCGGTAAAGACAGATCTTGGCTTAGAAAATAGACCCTAGGAAGCTTCTGTTGGTCGTCTGGGCTGCTGCAGTGTGGGGAAGGGGACGGGCTGGCGGTTTCGAGCAAGAGTTCCCTTGAAACCACGTTGGCTTCTTTTCAATGGTTACAGAAAAAATTAACAAAGTCTTTGTTTTTTGGTTGGGTTTTTTTTTGTTGTCTTATTTTAAAGACACTGTCTCTCCTAGAGCTACCTATACTTGGTCGAAAGGGGGAGGAGTACAGGAAGAACACACAGACAGAAGAGACAACTTGGCTTGAGGTGCCGTAAATAAAAAGGAGGTTGCTGATGATAGACAGACAGCACTGTGGAGAGAGGCTGCTGCTATCTCCCTCCATTTCTGATCTGTACTTTCTCAAGAGCTTTAGTCAATATAGAATTATTGCTAATAAGCAATTCTCCTTCTGTGCAATCAAAGTAAGAGTGATTTCCCTTTGATCTGTAGCACGTGCTCTAGAATAAAACAGTAGTTTGTAACAGCAACAACTCAAATATTCATAACAGGTGACATGTTTGAACAGAAATTCCAAGATTATCGTGAGGAAGTGGATGGTTGAGGGAGTAAGTGATTTATTTTTCAGGTGTTGGTATTTGCACAGTGAGAGGGAGCTGGGTCCATTCCTATATTAGATTACTAATTTAATAGAGGGGAAAACAAGTCTGCAAAACTAACCGAATTGAGAGCTCGTAGAATCTTTTTGCTGCTTTTGGTTGCTGATTTTGAGAATTGGTTAAATTTAAGATAGTGCTAAGAGACAGAGGAGTGCAAGTCCTAAAAACACAGAGGAGAGACAGTTTTATGATTAAATCCCACAAAAGATAATTAATTCTTATCTCTGCCACAGTGTTCATGAACAGGTCATGCGATTTCTCTACTCCCTTTTATAAAATGGAAATAGCATTCATTACCTTCGAGAAACTGGGAAGGATAACTGTCTTTAGGGAAGCCAGAATCTCCGTACAGTAGCCGATGCCAGCACAGGATGTTCATCAGGCAGGATCCACAGAGTTAAGTCACAGAAGTTTTTACTTCAGGATTCTCTACTCTGAGACCGTGTTTGTTTGCTACTGATCACTTAACCTTTAGGACAACGTGAGTTAGCAAAGAGGTGAAGGTGACAGAGAAAAACCCTTTCAAAGCTTCGGGTTTATATTTGCAAGAAACGTGTCATTTGCGTAGAACTGTAGGCTAGTAAGCCAGATTCAATGAAAACCAAATTTGAGGCCAAAAAAAGTTGTAAGAAACACTGGAGGTGTGGGGGGAGTGGGGGACAGAGAGAGAGACTTACAACAGCCGCCCAGGAAAGAGATCAAGATCCCATCTGGAGGGGCAAAAGGCCAGAGCCACAGAACAGATGGAAACCAAGTGACAGCTGGTAGAAACATGCTTTCATGTGTAAAGTTTGCTCTTTAGAGAATTCTGCTCTCCAACTCTGAAGGCATCATTATGGTAATAACTCCTCCCCGTACAACACTGGGGAGCTGGCCTGTGCTCAGGAGCGTGTGTTCGAAAGCTCACCGTGATGGTGGTTAATTAACAAGGGCCCTTTCAACATTTAGAAGCCGTTGTTGCACAACCCTGGCAGGGTTTTAGCAGCAGAGGGTCCTGTTCCTTCATCAGCAGGGGGGATGAAAAGAATTAATTCAGGCCTCACTGGTTAAGCAGGTTTCCTGTAAACTTTTACATATGCCAAGAGTTGCTTCTGTTTTAGAAGGGCTCGGATGAAGGATATAATGCATCCCAATGTTTACACATGTTATGCTAATGGAGGAATGTCCAACTAGCAGCTCCACCAACTCACTTACGGAAAAAATCATGCAATCAATCAGAAGAGGGGGTTGTCTTCAACAAAAGGCATTTAATCCAGGGATCTTTCCAGGCGGCACCAAAGAACGAACATCATTCTAAAACTAGCCCTCTCCTGGGCGAGAGGTGTGCTCTTTCTGCCCAAGATCAGCCAACAATACCAAAATTAAAGTTCTGGAAAAGCGGCCATTGTCTCTTTTTCTTTAATAAAGATATGAAGGTTTTTTTCCTATTAAGGCAAGAATTTCATCCTGCTGCTAGGATCTAGTAATGCAGCTTTGATTACAGAAAAAAAAAAACCCACCTTAATTACAGTTAAAACTAAAGTATTACACTTTTAAGACAATTTAGAATTAAAAAACAAAAAAAAAATTCCAAACACTCCCCTTCTGATTACCTATCCTGAGTCCAGTTTCATAACAGATTTTGAGGTACAAGACAATAAATTAAAAGTTCATTCCAACTGCTGAGATCAACCATTTCCTCAATGCGATGTCTTCTTTACTACCTTTCCAAATTTGGCATCGAGTCCAAGGCCTGCAATGAGATAAAATAACCCATGTGAGGAAATCCTCTGTGCACATTCTTCAAACAAACAGAACAGAAGAACTTTGTGAAAAATCAGCTTAACAGCATGAACTTACTAAGGGTCACTCGGAGGCAGTGACTTAGAATCATAGAAGTGTCAGGATTGGAAGGGACCTTAAAGATCATCCCGTTCCACCCCCTGCCCTGGGCAGGGACACCTCCCACTACACCAGGGTGCTCACAGCCCCATCCAGCCTGGCCTTAAAAACTTCCAGGGATGGGGCTTCCACCCCCTCTCTGGGCAACCTCTTCCCGTGTCTCACCACCCTCCTGGGGAAGAACTTCTTCCCAACGGCCATTCTGAAACCACCCATCTCCAGTTTTAATCCATTCCCCCTAGTCCTGCCATCACCCAACATCCTAAAAAGTCCCTCCCCAGCTTTCTTGTGGCCCCCTTCAGATCCTGGTAGCCCACAACAAGGTCTCCTCGGAGCCTTCTTTTCTCCAGCCTGAACATCCCCAACTCCCTCAGTCTGTCTGTGTAGGAGAGGTGCTCCAGCCCTCTGAGCATCCTCCTGGCCCTTCCCTGGACACGTTCCAGCACATCCATATCTTTTTTGTAGTAGGGGACAAAGAAAGACCTAACAGATCTGCTACGATTTAGGCTGCTATTTTCCTGTGCTGGTGAGGCTAACGCACTCTTCCATCGAGAGTGTTCTAATACAATTAGATTTATTTGACCAGCGTCTTTTGTTAGCTCTGCCCTCGCTCTACGTCACCTCAGTTGAAGTTAACAGGGGAAAGACCTCCGGTGTTTCCTTCTCAGACTTACCCAAGAACACCAGGACCGTCCCCACCCACTGCATCGTACTGATGGGATTGGCAAACAGAATGACCGATGCTAAAATGGTGAAGAACTTGCGGGTTGTGGTGATGATGGAACAAGTCAGAGGTCCGAAGTATACCACAGTCATGAAAATAAAACTCTGTAAAACACAAACAGACGCCTTTTGTCACTCTGACTGGAAAACGTACAACATGGATCATATTTTCAGATGAAAAGCCATCGAGCCAGAGACGAATGAATCTTATTTCAAATCCTTATTATTTGCATACAAACGTGGTTTTACTCCGAAGGTAGCCTGGAGAGAAAGTAAGCACCAACCATGGCGACAGAAAGTGAGGCCACGTTACTTTGGCATCTCCCGACTGTGCGAACAAATCCCAGCAGAGACCGCGGAACAAGGGGAGCGTATTTACCTGACCCAGCGCACTTGTCAGGCCGAACAGCAGGATGTTGTAAATGATGCTGGGGTAGCGTTCCGTAAAACTCAAGAACTCCCAGAGCTCTCCAGTGAACAATATCCCTGGAAGAAAGATGAAGAGGAGAAGCGTGAATTACGAGCCCAGAGGCAGCCCGAGCAGCTGCTGCCTGCGTGGTGTAATTTCAATTTACGTTCATAACCCAACAGGAGCTACTAGAAGCAAAGGCTGAATTCCACACAGTGGAAAACAAAGAGAACAGGAGAAAAAGTGATCACCTTTGTAGCTAATTAATGAAAGAACCAATCATTAACTGCAGATCCGATTCTGACACAAAGGTCCCTGGAAATTAACGAGAAGCGCTACTCCCTAATTGAAGCGGAGAGCTGCACCCGTAGGGTTTGCAGAGCCTGCGCGGGGAGCCCTGGCCCGGGGTGAACATGGGTGGGCAGCCCCACTCTGCGTGAGGAAAGCTGCGCTGAGGAACAACCAACAAAACCCCAAACCAAACCAAAGTTTTTTGCAAAAAGTGTTCCAGGCTCTTTTTTGCAGCTCGACACAAGGTCTGTTCCCAGGGGGAGTCCCGGGGCAGCGGCTGTGGTTTGCGCAGGGGGCTCCTTACCAGCCCCCAGGAATAAGGTGGACCACAGGTTAACGTTCAGCATCATGTGGTTGGACCCCGTCTGGTAGTGAGCTCTCATGTGGTCCTGTGAGACACCAGTCAGCCCATCCAAGGTCAGCGACAGCAGCTGGGAACAGAAGAGACAGAGATAAGAGACAGCAAAGAAAACCTTCATTCTTCATTTCTTCTCTATGGGGGAAAACCTTGAGCATTCTCCCCCCTTTGTTTACATCCCAACCACCTATTAAGTGGCAATTATTAGTAGCAATTAGGGCTACAAAGATGATGGGGGGACTGGAACACCTCTCTTATGAAGAAATACTGCAGGAATTGGGTCTCTTCAGTCTAGAAAAAGGACAACTGAGGGGGAACCTTATCAATGCTTATAAATACTGACAGGGGGGTGTCAGGAGGATGGGGCCAGGCTCTTCTCAGTGGTGCCCAGGGACAGGATAAGGGGTAACGGGCACAAACTGGAGCATGGGAAGTTCCACCTCAACCTGAGGAGGAAATTCTTTCCCGTGAGAGTGGCAGAGCCCTGGCCCAGGCTGCCCAG
>VXBO01000485.1:613-22939 GCA_013400135.1 Rhinoptilus africanus
CTGTGGGGAGAGAGGTTGCCAGTGAAGACTGGGGCAAAAGATTGTTGAGTACCTCAGCCTTCTCCTCGTCCATTTTTACCAGCTTGACGGTCTTGCTCATTAGGGGGGGTACGCTTTCTTTGACCTTCCTTTTCTAGCTGGCATACCTGTAGAAGCCCTTCTTATTATTCTATGTGTCCCTCGCCAAATTCAGCTCCAGCTGCACCTTGGCCTTCTTGATCACATCCCTACACAATCGGGCAGTGTCGCTATACTCTTCCCAGGATACCTGTCCCTGTTTCCACTGCCTGTGCATTTCCTTCTTGACCTTTAGTTTGACCAGCAGGTCTTGACTCAGCTGTGCTGGTCTCTTTCCTTCCTTTCCTGATTGTTTACACCTGGGGATCAAGAGCTCTTGTGCTTTAAGGAAAGTGTCCTTAAAGGTCCAACAGCTCTGTTCTGCTCCTTTGTCACTGCGGGCAGTTGTCCACGGGGTCCTCTTGACTGGAAGTTTGTTTTCCTAAAATTCAGTCTTGACTTTACTCTTCCCCTGACCCATATCCCTCAGGACTGTGAACTCCACTGGTCATATTCCACCTATTGATGGAGCTTGAGCAGCCTCCTGAAAATTCATCTTGCGATGCCAGAAATCATAAATAAATCCTTCACAGATTTTTCGGTCTATTGTACGGAGTGATTCTGAAATGTAGCAGAAGCTCTTAAGTCTGATAGTTCCTTGAAGATTTGGTGTAGCTGAATGTAATAACTGCTGTTACTTGGAGGGACACATGGGGCTGGGCGGCAGAGACAGCAATAGCTAGGGCAGACCCCAGCCCAAGACCTGGACAATTCATACCTGGACATACCTAAGCATGTGTACTGAAAATCCCTGATAGATGTAAGCAGATACTTCCTTGTATCTGTTACAAGGGAGTAATCTAACCCCTTGTGTTTGGTGCTGGTTTTGTGAGCATTTCAGAACTTGCATCTGTCCTTATTCTTAGTTCCAAGTTTCTCCCTGGATTTATGGGGAGAATTTACGTAGGTCTCACCAAGAGCGTTAGAGCAGTTCAGGGAAGGTCAGACATAGCCAGAGGATGCAGTGAGGTGCTGTCACTTAGGCTGGTATGCAAATCTGAGTCAGGCCATCTCCGCCTGCCTTAAATGATGCATGGAGTCAGAAATCCATAAACATGGAGCCACCTGAAATTCCCTTTCCCTTTGTGCAGTCACCCGGGAGTGTCAATACAAAAATACTGAGGGCAGGGGGTGTCTTACATCTGGCTTGCTGGTGCCTTACTCTGAGTTTTATCTACCTGGAACCAGAAACAGATGGATGTTCACCATCTTTACTTAAAGTACTGACTAAGGATGGCTCCATTAAACACAAATTGAGGAGAAAGTAAAACAAGGGACATGTAGCCACCTTGTGTTCATAGACTCTGCATAAGCAGCCCAGGGGCCAGGGCTGGGATTCCTCCTGTTTGGCTGGCACACTGCTCATGAGAACTATAGAGAAAGCTTGTCATCTGGAACATTAATTTTGTACATGACCATATTTAAGCTCAGTAAACCAATATTTATTTCTTACAAACATGAAATCTACTGTGGAATTAAAATATATTAAATAGTGGGTAAAGTTCCCCTCATCTCTACACTGTCTATGATGTCTGCTTCTACTGTGTGGCCATATATTTGCCTGAATGTTTATTCTGTACCTTGTTGAATAAATCAAAGCTGTTACGTATGTTACCTTTCACAGTACTACTGCTTATGATATACTGTGCCTGTGTATTTAGATTCGCTTGGGTGTTCATCACAGAGCAACACCTTTAGTATTTACTCACACAAAACTACAGATGATTAAATACTATTTGACTCAGTGGGAGCACTGCAATATAATATGCTTTTTTATTGTGTTCACCTCCTTGGCTTCTGATACAAATTTGTATTTACATTTAAACAGCCTGCTGTATATGAATTTTAGTTTTGGGGCTTGTACCATTCTTTCTTTTTTGCAAACTTTTTAATAGTCTTGCAACAGAAGAATGAAAATAAATCAGTACATTTTAGTAATTACAATGAATTAATTAGAAGGCAGAAGTGAAGATAGTTTACATTTCATTGACTTTCTAATTATAGAGTTGCCAATGTATGGGTGATCATCTCCTTCCTTCTTGTTCGTTATTAAATGAAGAGTTCAAGGAAGCCCTTCATCTTTTTTACATACCATGGTTGTCAGGGATGGGATGTGGCAAGGATGGGGGAAAAAGAGAAAGGAAATAGATTGACGCTGTCCCATGAAGAGAATATGCACATAATTACAGAGTGAGTGTAGACTACTTTTCAAAATTATTAACTCTAGCCTGGTCTTCCCTGTGGGTAATCAGCAATTTATACAGTGTACATACAGCTTTGGGAAGAAGAGAAATTGTCCCTCATCATATGAAGAAGGAAGGTCTATGCTCCAGATTGTTGAAGTCAACAGTGATGTATCCTGGGGCTTAATACTGGGGCCAGCACTGTTCACCATCTTCATTAATGACCTGGACGAAGGAACTAAGTGCACTTTCAGCAAGTTCATAGATGATACAAAACTGGGCAGACTGTTTGATGTGCCAGATGGTTGTGCCACCATCCAGAGGGACCTTGACAAACTGGAGAACAGGGCAGAGAGGAATTTCATCAACTTCAACATGGATAATGGCAAAGCCTTACATAGGGGGAGGAGTAACCCTAGGCATCAGTACATGCTGGGGGCCCACTGGCTGGAAAGTGGCTTTGCTGAGAAGGTCGTTGGAGTGGAATTTACACAGGAGGTGGACAATAAGATAAGCCAGCAATGTACCCTCATGGCAAAATAGCCTCCTGGGCTACGTGAGTAAGACCATTGTCAGCAGGTCAAAGGGGGTGATCCTTCTCTTCAGTATCAGTGAGGCTGCATCTGTAGTACCGTGTCCAGTTCTGGGCTACCCAATACAAGACAGATATGGACTTACCGAAGCAAGTCCAGCACAGTGCCACAAAGATGATTAAGGATCTGGAGCACATTTCATATGAGGAGAGGCTGAGAAAACTGGGACTGTTCAGCCTTGAGAAGAGAAGGCTCGGGGGGATCTCATCAAGGGAAGCAATGATGAAGAGACAGTCAGACTCTTCTCATTATTGCCCACTGACAGGAAAAGAGGCAATGGACATGAATTAGAGGTCATGAAATTCCACCTGGACACAAGAAATCACTTCTTTACTGTGGGGGTGGTAAAGCACTGGAACAGATTGTCCAGAGATGTTGTGGAGTCTCCATCCTTCCAGATATTCGAAGCCCAATCGGACACCACCCTGGCAACGTACTCCTGGCACTGACAGTGCTTGAGTAGGAGCATTGGACTACACGATCTTGAGAGGTCCCTTCCAACCTCATCAGTTCTGTGATTCTGTGATTCTATGAATTGATCCTATTACTTGATTAAGTCTATGTTGCGGGTTAACCCAAATATGCATCTAAATACCACTCAGCCACTTGCTCACTCCCCTCATTGTGGAATGGGGTAGGGAATATGAAGGGTAAAAGTGAGAAACCTCATGAATTGAGACAAATACAGTTTAATAAGTAAGCAAAATTTGCATGCACAAGCAAAACTAAATAAGGAATTAATTCACTGCTTCCCCTTGTCAGGCAGGTGTTCAGCCATCTGCAGGAAAGCAGGGATCCATCATGCATAATGGTTACCTAGGAAGACAAATAGCATAACTCCAAATGTCTCCCCTTTCTCCTGTCTCCCAGCTTTTACTCCTGAGCATGACATCACATGTTATTGGATATCCCTTTGGTCAGCTGGGGTCAGCTCCCAACTTCTTTTGCACCCCCAGCCTACCTGCTGCTGGGGTGGGGTGAGAAACAGAAAAGGCCTTGACACTATGTAAGCACTGCTCAGTAAAATCTAAATGTCTGTATTGTCAACATTGTTTTGGTCACAGATCAAAAACATAGCACCATAAAAGCTACTATGAATAAAATTAGCTCTCCCCTAGCCAAAACCAGTACCAGTCTGTCTTCAAGGATAGTGGTAGAGAAACATAAAAAAGTATTTCTTTTTATCTTTTGAGTTGTTGATTACTTTGGAGATCAGATGGGTTCATTAATATCTAAAGTGATAATGATTCCTCTCACTCAAATCCCATCCTCAAGTTTTTCCATTCCCAGTAGTGCCTGAAAGATATCAAGGACCACTAATATGAAAACTAAAGTTGAGATCAGAAGTTCTTCCATACAGAAAAGAAGATATATGGGTAATAATTGGCAAATCACTCATATTTTACAGCTGTGTTTTTAACAGCTTTTCCCATGTATATATGTGTAGAGATTTGAGCAAGGTGTGCTTTGTAGATGGGAGGGAAGCTAACAGTACTTCAAGAAACTTAAGGCATTCTCTCAAAGGTCATGGATGGTTCCTCCTAAGTGTTGACAAGTCCTTCCACTTGAAATCCTGTGGAGATTTATCTTGCATAATATTAAAAAATATGTATCTGTTAGGACAGGAAAAATACTCTAGTGAAAGCATATCCCTACTAACAATATGTCTGAATTACAGAGAAGTTAAAATATTGATCTTGAGGTGTGAACTGTCTGTGTCCAGTTCTGGGCTCTCTGGTTCAACAAGGACAGGGAACTGCTGGAGAGGGTGCAGCAAAGGGCTACCAAGATGATTAGGGGACTGGAACACCTCTCTTATGAAGAAAGGCTGAGGGATTTGGCTCTTTTTAGTCTGGAAAAAAGGTGTCAGAGGGGGGAACTTATCAACGCTCATAAATACTTAAAGGGTGGGTGTCAGGAGGATGGGGCCAGGCTCTTTTCAGTGGTGCCCAGTGACAGGACAAGAGGGAATGGGCACAAACTTGAGCACAGGAAGTTCCACCTAAACATGAGGAGGAACTTCTTTACCTTGAGGGTGGCAGAGCCCTGGAACAGGCTGCCCAGGGAGGTGGTGGAGTCTCCGTCTCTGGAGACATTCAAAACCCGCCTGGACGCGTTCCTGTGTAACCTGCTCTAAGGTGGCCCTGCTCTGGCAGGGGGGTTGGACTAGATGATCTCCAGAGGTCCCTTCCAACCCTGTGATTCTGTGATCCTGTGATTTTGTTTCAGTAGTTGCTAAATGAAGATGCTATCTTTAAGAGCTAATTTCCTGACCCGTGTAAACAACCCAACAGCACACTTTGACTAAGGGGTGGTCTTGCCCTACCCTGTATCTTTTTTTTTGTTTCTTTTGTTTCAGTTATGTTGATTGTGAGACTTGCAGTGAATTGAATCATGATGCTTGCTGATCTGACAGAAGCAATCTAAGGGACTAGTTGGAGGGCATGGCCAAGGGCAGGACAGGGAAGCCAGTACTGTTCCTTTTGATGGGAATGTGGCAATAGATCAGTCTAAACTGATAATGAAACCGCACCCTTGCTGTTCACTGCAAAACCTATTGTCAACACCCGTTTACTGGATCACCGCACTGTACAGTTAGATAAAAGGCAGAGATACTGGTTCATGACAATCTCTGTGGCATTTCCTGAGTGGGTAGTCCCTGCAGTTATACCTTTGCCTGTTTAGGAGGCTGACCTCACAAAACCCTGAGAAAAATTGTACTAAGAGGCTTGTCCTTCTGCATGAACCTCCTGGTGTTACTTGTTTGTGGCACTGTCTTCAAATCCCTTGGTTTCCATGTTTGCAGCTGAGCAACCATCCTTTCTAATCCTGTGTATTTGCCTTTATTTGCTCCTTCTGCAGCATAATTCAGCTGTTAATCTGTCCCAATCACAAGCCATGTGGAAGGAATAGCTGACATGCCATTCATTGTTCAGGACATAGCTCTCATGCAACATCACTTCTCATCCTGCCTCTCTTCATTTGATTGCAATTTTTCTAAAATGTAAGATCTATGGGGAAAGAGATATGCAATTTTTTAAAATAAGCTTATTATTCTATCATTGCTTAAAAACCAGTGGGAAACATTAATCTTCATATACAAGAGTGCAGTTCTAGAAAGCCTTCATGAGCACAGCTCTGTAGGATTTGCATTGTCAGTGTATGAGATCAGACTGATCTTTGACCTTCTATATCCTTTTCTGCTTGCTCCCATTTTCTCTTTGACATCTTCCTCCTTCATTTTTTTTCAGCTCCTCTTCAGTTACTTTGCTGCCTACTTCCAAATCTCAGTTTCCATTCAAGACAAGAGGGAATGGGCACAAACTTGAGCACAGGAAGTTCCACCTAAACATGAGGAGGAACTTCTTTCCCTTGAGGGTGGCAGAGCCCTGGAACAGGCTGCCCAGGGAGGTGGTGGAGTCTCCGTCTCTGGAGACATTCAAACCCCGCCTGGACGCGTTCCTGTGCAACCTGCTCTAAGGTGGCCCTGCTCTGGCAGGGGGTTAGACTAGATGATCTCCAGAGGCCCCTTCCAGCCCTATGATTCTGTGATTCTATCATCTGCTCTGCTTCTTCCAAATAGCAGCACTTGCAAGTCATGTCCCCACTCTGCTATTTTCATGAATTAAGTTTTGGTCTGGCTAACAATTATTTTTGTGTGTGATTTTTTGGTGCTCTCTTATTGCCTTTGGAAGGGGGATTTAAAATACATGTCTTCTGAATTAATATCGGACCTTTTGGTGCTGAATATTTCTATTTTACAGAATGTCAGATAGCACTGTCGGTAGTGCTATCTGTAATGCCACAGTAGAGATTCAAAATTTAACATATTTACCAGCTGGGGGAAAAAAATAATGATTTAAAAATATTCCCTAGAGAATGAGGTTGAATCCTTCCAAACAAATACTTCAGCGTTACTTGCAATAATGCCAAGCTGAAGTTTGTATGCACGTCATGCTCTCATAATTCTGTTCTATACTAAGCAGGCAATTGAAATTGATATTCCAGTCATCTCTTGTGAAATCCATTTAAGAAAGATTGCTCTCACTTTCAATTGGAATTATCCTTAGTTTCAGTAGGATACGCAGAGGGAGAAAATACCCAGTAGATCTCCAAGGCTCAAAGCTATGTCTATAAAAGTTTTCAAATTGTGTCTGTTTTCCATGCAAAATCTCTGAGAAACAGAAAAAATACATGCTCAAAATCATGTGGCTTTTGCCAAAGTTCCTGGGAATTTGCAACCGGGAATTTGCAACCCAGAATTTGGACTGGGATATTTCAGACCTTAAAGTGATGGCCCCAGCAACACTAGCAGATAACTCTGCACTGCTCTGAGTGGAGAAATAGTTTGATCCAAGTGTTGCTTGTCCTCACCACAGCTATTTTTACAGAAAACCACAAGATTTTACTGGCTGGACTTGATGGCATGTGAATTCTGCTCTCCAAGGAGTGAAGAATAGCAATTCTGGCAGTATCATCTCCTGACTGATGGCAAAAAAAAAAAAAAAAAATAGAAAGAAAGAAAAAGAAAAAAGTCAGAGAGCGCGACCAGTGTGACACATAACTGCTACACTGGATTTTGTGGTATCACTTAAACAGAGAGGCAGGCTGCAGCTTAGCTGTTTGTAACCACAGAAACAGAAAATGTTATTTGGAAGGAAGGAGGAAGTACACCAAATCTACTACGTCTCAAACCTGACAGTGTCTCTTTAAAATGTTCTTAAACCTGTTTAACACGCCCCTGCTTTTCACCACTCCCTGGGAACATGCACCTCTTATAGCAACTTGTAAATCAAGAAAAACCAAACCCAGCAATTTATTCTCCAGTGTGCGCTGGCTATTTTCACACACCCAAACCCGGCCATATAATTAAGCTGCAACAGAACTCGCTAACTTGGAGCTTTCTGCTTCCACCTAAAACGAGTTTAGGACTAGGAGTTTAAGAGTTTAAAATATTCTGGAGCAGAACTGCGTATTGTAAAATGAAAATTAAGAGAAGATAAAGAATTCAAAGACTGAGATTTAGGCACAATACTATGGAGGTTCTGCTCATAGGTCCATAGAAGGTGTCAAACCCCATTTATAACTGGTTTGTCTGTAGCTCAGGGATCTGAACAGAGTGAATACAGTAAGCTAAAAGTAAGGCAGCTAAACCCAAAAATTCAAGTCTTAGTTTTGTTATAGCTAGAGGGTGCAAATCCAAAGATATCTGACATGTTCCTTCTAAAAATAGAAGGAATATTTCCTTTGTACCTGTGAATGTGTGGGACAGAACTGCCAGGAAAGTACAATGATATTTTAGTTTCTCTCACTCCTCTCATCTTGCAGATTCTCTGTGGGTCAGACTCCCACGTGGCCAGATTATCATTTCCTTGTCACACTTTTTGTGTAAGTGGCCACAGTGCAGTAGGGAAGCTGCTTTGTACAATGCGTTGAAGGACATGAAGTTTGCTTGAGAATGAGACAAATTTTGCTGTAGTGTAGATGCGGTACTGCTGAGGCTGCAGGAGGAGCTTTGTGACTTGAAGTTTGGCCAGGCACAGAGAAAAAGAAACCTGCATGCTTGTTTCCTCTTATTTTGGAAAGAAGTCATTGCTTTCTGCAAGAGGAAAAAAATTATTTTAAATACTACCATTACATGGGATCCATCTGAAATGTCAAGGTATTTACAGCGTAAATGCCTACATCTGACTTGTCATCTTAGGCTCCCTTTCAAGACAGTGGAGAGAAATAGCAACTTCCAGAGCCCAATGCTCTGACCTACTTTAGTCATCTACATCAGAGTGAGATGAATTACATTAGGGGTGCCTTGAGTGACAAATGTAGAGGCAGGAGCCTAGCTTTTGATGTAGCCTAGCTTTTTTGTTAAATAGGGCCTGTGATGGAAAGTCTTGCCCAGCTCTGAGGAAAGAAATGTTTGAAAATAGCTGTCACCAGTTTGGCTTCTCCTTTCATTGAGCAGAATTCAGATTATTTACTTACACATTAATTGGCACTTAGTTTTCTCAGGCTAATAGCCTGTACGAGGATCCAGAGCAGCCCACACTTGAAATTGCTGGGTTCTTCATGGCATGCTCCTATAGCACCATGTCAGGATCTGGAACTTCAGGAAATGATCCGTGACTCCGTGATTACATATATATAATTACAATAATTCTGTTCTGACTCTTTCCTTTGTAATATCACACAAGTTATTTTGAAATCTTCCAGTTTTAAAGCCCAGCCTTGTTTTCATTGCACTTAACAACAGCAGCAACAAAAACAAATTTAAAAAAACCCCTTCAGCTCAGTTCTTCATGTAATGAACATTAAGACTCATGTAAAACATGCCAACGTTCTTTCCAAAGTACTCACAGTTTTGAAAACAATTATTCAGAAGAATATAATTTACTCAGAATAAAAGGGAAGGAGAAGTTGATATTTCAAATGTACTGACATCCTCACCATTGTAACAGTCTATTGGCCAGTTCATATCAAAGGACAAGTATTTTGTAATGGCAAGAGAGCTCAGTTGTTTCTTCAGCTTCTCAGCCCATGAAGCTCTACTTGAAGTTATGTCAATTTAGGAAATGTATTCTCCTGTCTTTCACATACTTCTGTTTGTGATTGAAATGTGCACCTGAAATTTATTCCTTGGAATGTGCTTGGAAAAGCTATTAATCATTCTGCTTCTGTGGACAAGGGATGACAATGAGACAGCTGAATTCTTCTCCAGAGAAGGAGGAGGGGAACGTGTAAGGAGGATGCCACTTATGTGACACCATTTTCTATTCTACACCTGCAGATGACCTACATTTCAACACATATCATAAATCTGCCATGTTAGTTTATCTGTTATTTGAACAGATGAGCAATTATTTGACTGCAAAGGTATTTATGAGTAAGGAAAGGGTCTTAAACGTGTGCTAACAAAACACAGTGCTCTCCATATTTACATATACACATACTCTCCACATTTGTCATCTAACTAGAGAAGAAATTCAGTCTGAGGAAACTAAAATAATGCTGAATGACCCTCTGCTGAGAGGCTGGATGACAGCCCCTTTACTGAGAAGACTGGCTCATTTTAATACCTAAAGCATCAACATTCTACAAAAATTTGTATCACCTTAATTGTGTTGCTAATTGTTTACATCAACATGAAAGAATTAGGAAACAATTTTAGTGCAATTTTAGTTGTGTGCCTTACACAAATTTTGACCATAGGGGCAGAACATAGCAGTGACAGTCCTTGGGCAACTCAAGTCTTTCTTGTTCTTTAATGAAAAAATGCACATCTAATCATAATCCTCACACTCCCAGTACTATTGGTCAGAATCTGATTTTCATTTGGTTAGCCACCCATATGAATATTCTTTGTTAAATCAGTTGATGTTAACACATTAACAAATTAGTTATTTATCAATAACAAGCTACAAAACTGGTTATAGCCATTCAGCTGGTACCACACAGATGTAATTTGACTTACCAGATTTTCAGTACAATATTCCTTAGATAACTGATTTTATCATTAACTCTTTGTGTTCTTTAGCTAAGGTAGTAATGGCAGTGGTGCAAGATCAAGATATACAAGTTGAGCGTGCTATGGACCAGACTTTCAGGGACTTTTGCAAGATATTTCACGCATTTGTAGAGTAGAGAGGTATTCAATTTGTGTGAAAATCAGGCCCACTAACCTTGAAGATTGTGTACCTCCATGAAATGTGATGGCACCTGCAATGATTAGCATCTTGCTCTGCCAAGCAATTTGAGAAAGGAAAACATAAGACTGCTCAGCCATTTTCTGTGGCAACTAGAAGCGGTGAAAAGATTTAGACATTTTGCATACTATTTATAGCAATTTTTTCTTCCTTCTTTAGTTTATGAACTTTGCCACACCTTATGGGAGAACAATGGGACAATGGGCTGCCAAATACATCTGCATTGTCACTAAGGTTTTCTTAGCATTTAAAATACGCATCAGAAAAAGCTCTGACAGTGCTCCTTCTGTTACTCAGGAAGGTGTGGTTAAGCAACCAGACCGCATACCTTACACTAACCAGCTGAAAGGTCTTCCCCAGGAATGGCAACCTGCAATAGCAATAGGAAAGGTAAGCCAGGTTGGCAAAAGTTATCCATAAAACACAACACTACCCCTGGTGTATTCTGGTGTTTCATATCAGACTTACTGAAATGTTGTACTCACTTCAGTGGTGACATAATTTAGTGAAAGCAGCTTTAAGTTGTTCTGCTTCTGCACGACAGCTACATGATATTATAAAATTACTTTTCTCTCTACCTATTTTCATCAACCAAGTGATAAAATTCCGAAAAGTAAAATATGTATGTATAGAAGGATAATTCCATATATAACATAAATATTCATTTAGACAGTGGTGGGACCAATATCTGTATGTCAGAGTAAAAGGGCTGTAGCATTATTGTCTCCCCAGTGAATATTTAAACTTTAGGGAGGTAGAAAAACCGCCATAATTGTGTTCCCTCCCATGAAAAATATCTTACAACGCAGTGGTTAAGGTAGTCTACTGGTAAAAACGGGCTGCTGTCAAAAGGAGGGATGATTTGAACTTGGGTTTAGCCATAGGCTATGTAATTTTTTCCAATTGGTAGGCTGCTGCTTTCTTATCCTGTCCTTTCACTGGGTTAGGCATGCCTGGAGATGAGCCTTGCATGCAGGCTAGGCAGAGGAATTCTGACTTTCTGGGTACCAAGGGAGAAACAAAGTTGTCAAAAAGGACCCCATGTACTTGGCACTGCCTTTGCAAGGCTGACCAGGACATTTCTTATCTACCTTTAAAACCCACATCTTAGTATGAGCTAGGATGCTCGTGAAGAAAGGAGGTTTCCATCTCACATCTGATCAGTAGTTTATTTTACTTTGAGATGTCTGTCTAGGAGCAGGAGGACCAGAATCTTCAGGGGAAAGTTACAGAAATCCCATGGGGTTCTAATGATAGAATAACCTGCCTGTGGAAAAAAAAAATCATACTCCTTCTACCTCTCCTCTCTGTTGCAGTCATAAATGCTACTGGGATTCACACAACCATTTCTAGCTTGGTTCTGAGTCACACATACCTCTTGGTAAGGGTGCACCCATAGGCAATACATTCCCTTGGTTAATTATTTTGACCAGGGGTGAAAAGTACTTCTGTATATAGAGGCAGCACAAGTCCCACGCATTTCTTATTTTATGTAGGACTGGACTGAGAATTAAGGGAGGAGCAATCCTTGTGTTCATCACCTTCAAGAAAAGGTGTCACCCTATGCATGAACCCCACTTCCTTTTCTGTGTTAAGTAGTATTGTATTTGCTGCTCTTTGTTCTTTTTCCCTAAATGACCCTTCCCCTTTTCCCTTAACCTGTTAGGACTGCTGTCGACATACATAAGTGAACTTAGACCAAGCTTAAGCAAGAAAAATTTGCTGGTGGCACAGATATGGAACCCACCTCCCAAATAAACGTTCCATCTACTAGCTGTGTCTGCCTGCTAAATGTTGCCTGGCAGCTTGCCATCATCCACTGCTGACACCTATTTGCATGTTTTAGACTGTTTAGTTTTAGTCATCTTTTGACACGAGTTATGTTGAACACAATTCACTTTGGGAGAATCAGGTCCAATGAGTAGGACCATACTAGTTAACTGAGGAGGGGTAGGACCTGGGCTTGAGCAATATCCTCTGTTTGTCCATGCCATTATCATGCATGCTCCTTGACACAGTTTTGTTCCTGCCAATTAGTTATCTCAAAAAAACCCCTTGAGCATGGATCTCTCTAGTGCAAGCCCTGGACTGTTTCCAATAGGAATGTGGACGAGGCCACACAATTCTTTTTGGAAAGCAAGTTTAGCATTATACATACAAACTTGAGTATAGGAAGTTGCACCTAAACATGAGGAGGAACTTCTTTACCTTGAGGGTGGCAGAGCCCTGGCACAGGCTGCCCAGGGAGGTGGTGGAGTCTCCGTCTCTGGAGACATTCAAAACCCGCCTGGATGCGTTCCTGTGCAACCTGCTCTAAGGTGGCCCTGCTCTGGCAGGGGGGTTGGACTAGATGATCTCCAGAGGTTCCTTCCAACCCTATGATTCTGTGATACAAACCACTCTGTGCTGCTTGTCCTCAGGCCAGAGACCAGGCCTTGGTATGTTTAACTTAATAGGATAGATTTACCTATTTTATCTGTATGTTGAAACTATAAAATTTGGACAGCACTTGCCAGGAAGTCTTTAAGTCTTTTGGACACATCAGTTATAATAATACCATCTTATAACCCAGAACACAAGAGTTTACCAATCCTACTTGGAAAGTCTGAAGTATCAACGACTTTTCTTTTGGAGGCCTGTATGTATGAAAAAATTGTGCTCAGTAATGTATTCCTCCTTTTTTGGGAGGAGTCACAGAATGGTATTTGTCCAAAAAGTTGCCTGCTGAGTCATTGCTCATGCCCATCTTCCTGTTGAGAACCTGCAGAAAAGCTCAATAGGGCTAGGCTACATTATGCTATTTTCATATGATGGCTATCCTATACACCTTAATAAGGATGTGAAGGTAGAATAATATTTCACAGCATGTTTTGTACTTAAAAATGAAAACTCAACAAAAACTGACAAGAAAATAATGTAGAGAAAATGCATCTTACTAGCAATCAAGGGACACAGACTTTGTAGAAAAGTTTAAACTAAAGCTAAGTACACAGAACACAACCATCCTGTCCAGAGAAAGCGGGAATTGGGAGGTATGATAATGCGTTGCCACTGTAGGGTGCTACAGGCATTTGACTTTAATAACACTGAATAAGCCATTCAAATATAAATGATGGCATTTCTGAACTAGTTATGTTCACTTTTCTGCCAGTGCTACTCTGTTTTAAAAGTCAACATCCCCTACTTGGCAGTTTCTTAGGAGGCATTTTAAGAATTCTTTCAATGACAAATAAGCCTAAGCCTCCATTGTTGATGCGGTTTTTAAAATGAGCTTGCTAGAAAAGGCCTCCAAAATATGCTAGCAGTCTAAGCAGCAAGAAAAAGTGACCTCTGATTACTAATCAGCAATGTCCTATTGCTTGTTTTTAATAAATTAAAAATAAGAGCTAATGTAGGGAGAAATTCTAAGACAGTTCTTGTTTTTTCTCATAAATCATGTCAGGCCACACACTCTGCTAATGTAAATCAAGCTGTCAGAATGATCCCATTTTTTCAGGTGAGGACGTGGACATTTTTGCTTCTATTTTTCACAGTTTTCTCTCTTTTTTCTTGCGAGAATGGCAAGCAAAAGCAGAGTATTTGCCTAACTCCCAAGGTAGATATGAAATTAGCTGCTGACATAACCAGAAAACTTTACTGTTTGTACTAAAAAAGATTTCTTTTGTCTCTGATAAATCAATAGTAAAGCATGGCCCAATGCAGTGAACTAGGTAAATTCCATTCTTTGATAAAAAGTCATCGGTGGACAATACAGAGATATATACACAGCTGTAATTTTTGCATTGCTCTTTTTTTTACACTGCTGAAAAATCTGCGTCCAGAATGACATCTGTTTGTGAGGAGGCAAAGTTTGAGTTCCTCTGAATTTCTGAAATATGAATTTCTGCAGAGTATGGGAAGCTTGTTCATGGAAAATATTCACTGTATGCTCATGCTGAAAATGTTCAATTCCTGATACACAGCACTGCATCGTATATTCGTTATTCATCAGATACAAAACTTGGATGTGATTACCATAGAGAAAATCAGACAGAATGCTTAGAATTAAGATGGATTTTCTTTAATCTGAAAAAAATGTTTTGTTTGGTTTATTTTTTTCCAGCGTTGAAATACTAAGCAATCAGCATAGCTAACATCAAAAATTCACCATCCATTGAATCTGGTGGTTGGTGCAGATCAGTCAATAAAAGGTAGCTGGCCTGCTTTATTCTTAAGATGAGGTCAGTACCATTGTTGGAATTTCTTATATTTTTGCATTTTCCTGTAGAGTGTCTATTCTGTGTGTCAGACACCAAAGATTTAGCAAGGACTGTCTTAGAATAAGACTCTGGGTAGCAGAGTTTGTTCTCTGTGTCCAAAGGTTATAAATACAGAAAAATATAATTTCTCCAGACTTTAGTGGTTGTATCTCTATTTGTATTTCTCAAACATTTGGGCTAAAGAAAGCAGCACTGTGAGACAGGTTAAGCTTATCTCTGGTACGCGAGCAGAACTCTTCTGGTTGAATGTAAAAGGATAACAAATTAATACCATCTAACACCTGCATTGTGAAAGAAAAGGTCTTCAAAACAAAAAGATATTCCTAGTCTCAGGTGCTGTTATTATAAACCAAAGCTATATGTCCATTTCAACTCAGAGCGTATGCAGACTTTTTTTAAGCTAATTTGCATTCTGCGTTGCTTATGAGGAAAGACATCTGTTTCATTTGGGAGGTGTGTGCGTGTTAAAATTGGAAAATCATAAAATCGTAATATGTCTGTAAAGAGATGCATTCACAAAGTTTTCTTCCCAATCATAAAAAGATAAACATATAGTACAGTCTACCTGAACATGCCAGGACTGCTCTGAGCATTTTTCATTGCGGAAACCCGGAAGATGAGACGTACAAAGTTCAGAAAGGTTTGCTTGTTTGTATTCATTAATTCTGAAACCTGTGGCAGTTAGTAGCCTATACTTGGTGTTTTCTTGCCTGCTGTGCTGCTTCATCAGCTGTATTTCATCAGATATAACCAGTGTTTAGACAATAACTTCATGCTACTGCGTACCAAGCCTATGAAGAGGTAACCATCAGCAAAAAGAAGGACTAGATATATGGCTAAGGAGGCATTTAGTAGGTTACCTTGTGTCAGAGTTTACTTCTTTTGCATTGAAAGACATTCTTAATTTTCACAAAAGACAATAGGACTAAAGGTTACTCAGAATCTTGTATACCCACATCCTATATATTTCATAACAAACACTCCCCAAATATAAAATAAGTGTGGGCTTGTATAAGATACTTTAAAAACAGACTCTGTATCTTAAACAGAACTATAGGGTCGTATACAGCGTTCCTATGAGGAAGTTTATGTTCCTTGCCACTGTATTTATTAATGGTAAGGCCGTTCTTAGTCTACAGAGAAAGGTATTGCAGCCATTGTAAAGGGAAAAAAAAAAGCAGTGAAGGCAGCCTCTTCTCTCCTTTCTGTTTATTGCTGTCTGTGCTGAAGGAGAATGCAAACGTGCACAGATAAGAGGGACTTGCAACAAGATCTCACGTGGGAGGGTTTTCCCCCGCAGATCTTTTGCCTCTGCCCACACATTCAAACAGCGCAGATAGTTAGTGCCCATCAGATTCCAGTGTGTGTTCCCTGTGTAACACTTCTGCAGAATTCCCCTTGGATTAAATATGGTGTTTCTTCATGTTCACCTCTGCAAATACCCGAAACCCTCTAGCTGAGAGGCAGCCCGACAACTCAGTGACGTATATTCTGTGGAAAATCCAAATGAGCACAGTATATTTTTCCAAATAGTAATTGCTTGGTTTTCTGTTTCAAGGTCTGTGAAAGCATTTCATTTGGTGAAACCCAACCCTCCTGCATGTGAAAAGTACAGCAAGCACAGAAGTGTAACAACTCACCGGTACTTTTAATCGATCTGGTATTTCTACAAGGTGCCACCCTTTTCCACACCTCCTACCTCCTCCTTAAGTGACTCAGCCGCTGAAGGAGAAATCTCTTGACTTTTCAGACAGCTGGATGGGGAACGACAGTGCAGCTCCCTGCCTGCTTTGATTGTACCTCACTTCCAGGTATCTCCAGGTTGACTTACCACACTGAGCTACACCAGGGCACCTAGGTAAGGGTGTTTACTTTTCTGTTTTTATATACCATGCATCGAAAGTCCTACCTTTTCAGATGTTCTGTGATTTCTTAGTGTCCAGCTAAGGATTCTACCTCAAAGTGGAATCCCACTGCTTTTCAAGAAGCATACGGAACTTGACTGTGAAAACTCAGCTCTTAAAGCATCTCATTTTAGGTGCTCAGATTCCCTGGACTTAGCTGAATTCTTCTCTCAATTACTGCAATATTAACATTATATTGCTAATTGTATTTTATTCTAGTGCTGTTTCTCTGATGACAAACTCACTTTTCATTAATACCTTTTGATACAATGATTTATCTGTACCCCTGTATAAACAGGAAGGTTCTTAATTAAAAATCTAGAAAGGAAATCTAAAAATCTAGGAAAGAAAGAACTGAATAAAAAAATTTTTTTAATTATCACCCCTCTTCTACACTGTATTAAAAAAAAAGCTATTTAAAACTGATTTTATATTTCTAATTTGAAAACACGAATATGGGTTCTGACTTAGCAGCTGATTTTACATTAGTGACAATTCCAAAGCTTAATTTCTTTCAAAACAGAATCTCCTCCGCCCACGTCCTGAAAAACCAGTTCTGAGACCTCCTTCTGCTACAAAATAGATGAATGATTTCTGTCGTACATTCATGTGTTCTCTGGTCCTACCTTGCCTCTTCTAACCCTGCCTGTTTTCTCTTTTACGCACATACATGTGTTTTTCCTATTCTCTGTGGAGGTTGTTATCAATTCTGTGGCCTAAACTGTATAGTAAAATACTCATTTAAACACAATCTATTATTTTCAGAAGTTTACAAATGTATTTTACGGCTATTGCTCTGATATGTAACTCTTGGGAAAAAAAATTAATTCTAGGAACATGTTTTTGTTGTTCTTTAATGGCTGTAAAATAAACATAGTTATTTTTACATGTAGTTTTTACATGTACCTACATTCTTGACCTGTGGCAGTGGATACTGGTGACAATTTTGAAGGGAAAAAAGTGCAGCACCAGTTATACATACAGATCTGCACCTGGCGGAGTGGGCCTTTAAGGCTATTTAGGAGATGATATGTTTGGAAATGTACAGCTTTGGGTGGCTCTAGCTGTGATGGTGATTTGAAAACCTGCCTTTATCTGCAGCCAAGAAGGGAAGAAATGTTTAGAAATACAAATCCTTATTTGAGTTGAAGAATAGGTACCAGGTCTGGCAGCACAGTCCCAGCGCTTCTGATATTTGAAGGGAGAAATGATAGATGTAGAGAACAAAGCAAAATCGGTGCTGACTTCCAAACCAGCAAGATTTCACCTCACACAATTATGGATGTCTATCTAGAAGAACAACTGTAATGGTGTCCTCAGTGCCTTATTTCTAAGGCTTGGAGATCTTTGTCCTGTATGAGGTCAGAATGACTTAAATTTGTTGCCCGCTCACACATCTCAGTCTTAGTATATTCAAGAGAAGTGATGGAGAAAATATAAAGTTTGCTGACTTGATATGAAAGCTGTTAACTGAAAGGAAGGAATTACTGTAGTGTGCTTTGAAACTAAGATTAAGTAGGATCAAATGTGCTTTTGTTTAAAATATTATATTCTCCACATTCATCTCATATAAATGAAAGATAATGTGTGCAGTATAGGATTAGCATTAACAGCGCCAGTGGGGGAAAAAAAAAAGGAACAAAAAGCAAAGCTGAAGTAAGCCTTCATTTTTTTCACTCTCCAATACTTATTCTATCCAAAATTTCTCCTGAACTGCAGTGAAAACAAGCAAATGGACTAAAACACAAAGGATGTGGAAAATGAATTTCCTAACTTTTATTAGATTTCTATTGGAACAATTCTAAAATTTTGAGCTCTGATTACTCACAAGACATTGAATGTTCAGCTTACTTCAGAGCAGAGTAGTCCTTCAAGAAGATGAAATCTTAGTGGAAAGTTTCATATTTGGGATAAGGAAACCCCAAAGTGTCTGTTTATTTTCTTTTCCAAATGGCAGATACTAGACGTTTTTGAAAAGCTGGAACTTTAAGGAGGCGTAGCAAAGAGCAGTCAGCAAGCTGTGGCTGTGTAGAGCCGTGTATAAGAAACCTGTTTGTTCCAGCTGGCTTTTTTGTGTGGACATGCCAAACTCAGTGGCTTCTCTACATTCCAGGCTGCTTTAGCAAAGCAGCACAAGAAGTGGGAAGATGGGAAAATTCTGAAACTTTTTTGTTTAAACTGGTTGTTCATCTACAACTTTTTGTATCACCCAGTTAATCAATAATAGTAGGAAGTTTGATAGTCGAGGCATTCTCATTTGGCAATGCTTTATATGAAAAACTTTAGTATAAAACAAATGTTTTGATTTTTAAGAGAAGAAGATGTACCTCCCTTGACACTCCTTCAACATCTACTATGTTGAATTACTTATTATACAGCGTGATGCTATGCAGTACCTCTTAGCTGTGGAAAGAAATACTGTTTATTAAAAGCAAAATACATATAATCTGAATATTTATGAATAAGGTCTTAATCAGTGTCATAGCCAGAAGCTAAAGAACAAAGACGGTTTTAGTTGTAACTAGTTCAGTTCGATGTGGAAAACATGATTCTTACAGGAAATGTTTGTATTATTGTTATGTATTTTTTTAAATACAGCAATACATATATGTGAAACCTAATTACATAGAAAGCTACGGCCAAGAACAGAAGAAGGAAGGCAAAAGGCCTCTGTATTAGAAGAAAGGGTGTGTTCAGACCAGCTGAGAACTAGAATGTCTAGCTTTGAGAATTTGAGACAGGCCTGAGGTCTTCTGCTGATCATTCGCTATAGGACGTGGAAAGGAAATGTAGGAATGTGAATATCTGTGATAAAAATAGAATTGGAGGCCTGTGATCTTTTCTGAATAACTTACTGCAAGCTTGGAATGGCATTTGACTTGTGCTGAAGTCATGTCTGAACATTTTTCTTGATTTCTTTGGGATTGTATTTGCATTTCTCAAAAAATGGGGGAGGGTCTGAATTCAGAATTGGCATGTCTTAAAACTTTTGGGGAACTTCTCATTGGACTGGCTGGGGCAGTTTTAATTTTCTTGTAATGTTTCCTGACGCTGTTTTTAATTTCAAATTACACCGGAGCTGCATTCCTGTTTGTTTTTGTTTTGCATTCCAGCTGAGCTGTTTTGCTTCAGTGGTTGAGATCTTATTAAGAATGCCTGAACATAATTTACTACTATACTACAGAAGCCTATAACTTCTCTTTCTCACAATTCCATTTACTAAGTTAAAAACTGGGTTTTTTTTTTCTCTCCCCTGAACCATGGGCTGAACATAAACCGTTCATTGACCTGTGTGAACAATGTGATGGTTCCACATTTTATGAGCTGAAGTTTTTAAACTAATGTGATCTTCACAGTCTCCTGTCCATTCCCCTTTCCTCATACACAGATACACACATACACACACTTAGTTTACAGCAGCAAAACAAGAAAAAATGCTTTGATGAGTTGTATTCTGCCTCTTTATACAAGATTCCTTTAATTTCTAGGATCCTGAAATTTAAATCTTACTACTACAGTTCTTGGTTGTCTGTGCCAGAGATTAAAGTAAGATTTTTTTTTTATTTCCATTTTAAATTTTAATGTATTAATCTTTGATATCCAACTTAAAAGTTCTGAAGCAAGAAGTAAACCTTGAGGACAATATGCCAGTATTCTGTAAGACTAAAATGCCCGGGCTTAAAATTTCAGAATACCTGCTACATTTTTCAGTGCTGACTGTAAAAGAGAGTGTGCCTGTTTCTTATATTCATTTATGCGTGCTACTTTCAGACTTGGAGACTAAGTAGTAGTTTATTCTGGATGCTGTACATATGTGCAACAGAAATACTGTTTTGCCCTAAAAACATAAAAAAATTAATGCAGGACAAGTGACAAAGCACTGTTTCAATTAAATGATGGAGGATGAATGAAACATGCTTGCTCTGGGATGATTTTAGTTCTTTGCTGGAATTTCTTTTGCCATGCATGGATACAAGTGGGAGTTGCAAATGTGCTTTCCAGTTTTTTTTCAGTGTCTCTGTGTCATTAATGCATTTGTAGTTATTCCATAGATTTTAAAGACATGCCTCAAAATGTATGGATTTTCTACCATGGGGGTAGTTTATATTTCAGAACAAATGTCTGAGGCTTTCTTGTTTAATTTTAACAAAGTTGTATGACACTTTCTGTGAGAAACTTCAGTTCCCATCATGATTTTATGGAAAGCAGGGCTATAGAATAGCATGAAGTCTACACAGTAGTTTCCTGTTATTTGTAAAGAGGAACATTTAAACATGAAAATGTGTATTTTCAACAAGATATTCTACGACTTAGAATAAGCAAATTTGGTTTAATTTCCACAAAGAAGGCTCCACTATCAAAGTTTTATGATTCACTTCCCTTTGGAAATGGCTTTAAAAGTCTTTATTAGGAAATAAACCCAAGTTCCTTTTATATAAAACTACTACTTTTTCTCCAGATGAAGAAGTGCCAGCACTCATTGCTTGTGAAATACACTGAAATGTCAAGCTTCCTATTATCCTAGGACTGACTGAAATAAATACCAGTATCAGGCATCTAGCTGTTGCTAAGCCGAAAATGTAAATAATTCAGAGTCCTCTCTATCATTTTGTGACAGTTCAGGAAAATTTATAGCAAGATTGGTTATTATCTAAAATTGATTGCTTGATAACCTACCTGAACAGTTTCTAGGAAATTCAGTGCATATCTGCTTAAATACTTATGTCAGTAATTTTGAAGAACATTTTATAACCTATTGCAAAATAAATAAGGCTCACCATAGCCCTGAGCATACTTTTATTGGGTGGGAACCAGATCCAGCAGTCACATGTTTTCTTCACACACTGTGCCAATGCATGCTTGATACCAACAACTAAGGTTAAAAGAAAGAAGAGTGGGTCAGAGCCTTCCAATTCACATGCCAGAATTTTAAACTCTAGTAAACATCTGGAATTTCACAACTGGGTAAGATAGATGCCGAGGTTTGGACTCCGATATTATTTTTGTATTTATTTCTTTACTTTCTAAAAAAGTTCTGTATTTGTTTGCATACAGATTTTGGTTTCCTGCTTGCTTTTCTTGGGAATCCTAAGGTATTTCAGCGATTGTCTAGCAGTAAAAATATAGAAAACAAAAACCTGCTCTAAGTGCAATTCATTGTGGTATCCACCAGTTTTATATGCTTTGTTGTCAGCCTTACTTTTACTATTTTTGCCAAAATTCAACATCTTCACTTTCCATCAGTAAACAGGCGCAGGCTCTGGTCTCTCAATCTACTCTGTCTTAGATGAGTGAGCAATACACTTGACATCTACAAAAAAACAGGACAACTGTGTCATCCAGACATCTGGGAATGTTTCTGATTTTTAACAACCGCTTCTGTCACAGAAACTGTTTTCTGGTGCTTCTGTAAATTTTAGCAGCCTGACAAGTGGAGCTGGTTGAGACCTTTCCAGCTTAACACTGTTTTCTTGGAAAATGCTGCTTTTCAAAAAGGAATCATTTTGCTTAAGAGAGACAGTTTTGCCCACAGTCTTAAGTCAAGGTTAGGATTGCCTTTTTTTTTTTTT